>JAGPOW010001167.1:21393841-21409617 GCA_030014935.1 Caiman crocodilus | reverse complement strand
TTTTTTTTTTTTTTGGTGTGAGCAAGATTCTGTTTCATTCTCCATTTTTTCAAGTGGTGGATTTTCTTTGGTGGGCAGGATGCTGAACAGAAGCATTCACCGGCCGACTACTTTAAGGTGGGTAGCTCCAAGTGATGTCCTGTCAGTAAACCTACAAATCTTGGCAAATGAACATTAAACCCAAATGTCACATGGGTGGGTTAGAAAATACCCAGATACATGGAAATACTTTGTCAGGTCTAGTGCTTAAATATAGACATGAGATCTGTAACTAGCTTGGCAACTGTCAGTGGAGCAGACATTGTAACAGAATAATGGTTTCCAGCTGCTGCTTCAGTCTGATGCACTTAGCACAACCAAGCTGAACTGATAATTTTTAAATTGCAAGCCAGAAATATTGCTCTAATGTTCTTTCTGTGGTTACTTTATTTCTGTTGTTGTAAATCACTGCTGCAAGCATATTTTTTTTCTCTTAGATGCTAGGGCAGTGGCATGATACTTCAACCACTCTCACCAAGTCAAACAATCTAAGCTGCCAATGATGTCTTTAAAACAGTCCCTCCTCAGTGGTGCCTAAATCAGTAGCTGGAAAAAATAGACACACACATGTCTTCAGTTTGTGACTCAGCAAATTCCCAGACTGCTGACAAGTCAAGGACTCAGTTACACATGCTCCTGGGGTTCTGTGACTTTTAAAAATCAAATCACAAAGCTGGCCATTCCTCAGACTCCCCATCTGTAAAATGGGTTCAGTGATCTTCACATACCTCCAAAAGGATGATGGAAAGTGAAGTTAAAATGTGTAATTTTGAGTATCTAAATTTGATCTCAAAGTGTAATTCAGTATTACTAAGTACATATTTCTAGTTTTGTTATACTTAAGAAAATCTGTAACTCCCTTCTCCTATATTTTTAACTTAATGCATACAGAAAAAATGTAAAGTGCATAGTTTCATGGAATAAAAATACCCTTGTTCACATGGGATGATAAAACTAGTCTAATGTTCAAGTGTTTCATTGTTTTACTCATTTGCTGTAATATAAAGAACATGCTGTATTTCCACTTTTCCACCAAATAGCCTCTAATCAAATATTCAGGGTTGAGAGAGAATTGATAGTTTGTCTTTTTTCTTTCTTCCAGGTTGTCACAGAACCACCAAATGGTCTGAAACTGAATATGAGAGCCACGTACTTCAAAATCCCCCACGAAGCCCTAGAGCAGTGCCCACATCCTGCTTTTAAATCGCTGGTCTATGTCTTGGCATTTTTCCACGCTGTGGTTCAGGAGAGGAGGAAGTTTGGGAAGATTGGCTGGAATGTACCATATGATTTCAATGAATCAGATTTCCAGGTCTGAACCTAGTATTAGTAGCCTTGCAAATTACTTTTGAGAATGTGCTGTTTGTCTGTCTTGCCTTTTTTCCTCACAGTAAGAATGTTCTTCCTCCTCCTCTTCCTGTTCTTCAGACACTGCTGACTCTCTATCTTTTATAATGTTGGCATAAGCTAGTATTAATCTTGGTAAGAAAGAGGAAGCAGATGCATTTTCTCTTCCCTTTCCATTTCCCCCCTCACTGACTTTCCTACAGGAAGTGTTTGTTTTTTTCCGTTCTTTTGAGGAAGTAGGATGATTAAATTCTGAGTCAGAACCTAATGAAAGCTAAACAAACTTCAAGTCATGTAAATAAAGGTGCCTTTTTGTATGTGCTATTGTCAAGTACAGCAGGCTCTGCCTCTTTCCTGACTTGCCCTAGGAATTGCTACATGGCCCCAGACAAGGCACTTCCATTTAAATTAAAATGGAGCAAAGTGCTTGGTGTACGAGTAGCGATTACAGATCAATTCTTGGGGAGACAGACTGTTGAGTGCCTTTTGCTGAAGGATCCCCAGAGATAGCTACAAAGATTTTTCTTGCAATGGGCTACTGCAGAAGACTAGATGGTTGCATAGCTCCTGTGATGTACCAGTCCCACCATTGTAGAGTGGGTGTATACTGCAATATCTAGCACCGCTGGCAAGGAGAGGAATTTTTATCTAAGGAAGCTCTTGTTCTGCTGAGCTTTTCAAGCATTCTCCAGCTTGACTGACAGGAACAGCCCAGGCATCTATCTATGTAGTATCCAAACTCTTCCTTCTTTCCTATTCAAAGGAGCTATAAGAGAAGCAGAGGGTTTGTTGTGAAAGGGGCAGTAGGATGCACTATGCAGGCCTTGCTACAGCAAAGGTTGCCATGGAGCATTCAGTGCTGTAAAATCAGATTGTCACAAATACAAGCATGTGATATTGTAACTGGTTATTGTAACTGGCTAGGTCATGTACGGTGGGCGTGCGATTGACAGCTTTGATCGCCGCATCCTGACCACTTACATGGACGAGTACTTGGGAGATTTCATCTTTGACACCTTCCAGCCTTTCCATTTCTATAGAAACGATGAGGTGGATTATAAAATCCCAGCTGGGCAGCAAAAGGATGATTTTGTGGGTAAGAAATGCTCTTCCTTCTCCCCTCCCTGAGTTTAGTATTGAAAACTCCACCTGCACTAGGGCTTGCTTTCTGTTTCCCTTATATAAGGCATGTAACCAACATCAGTCACCCCCTGAGGTTAGATCCTCACAACTTCTTGCTATCGGTTACTGTGGCCACACCCATGAAGTTATACGCTGCAGCCAGCCCATCACTCTTCTCTGCATAAAATCCTTATCGCCCCATTTGGATCTATTTGTAACTGTTCAGCCAGTGAGAGTAGTGACAATGCGTACGGGGTGCACGGGGGTGCATGTGTACCCCTTGAGAGCACTGGTGCACCCCCTGACTGGCTGCACCCACTGCTTAAGTGATGGGCAGGAGGGCCAGGTGGGAGCACTGGTGTCCCCCTTTCCAAGCATTCCAATGATCACTACAGCTGCTCAGAAGTGGCTGCAGCGATTTGTGGCAGTAATTGGCCATTGCAAGATCAGCTGCGGGGAGAACTGGTCACAGAGGGAGTACATGCCTCCCCCGAAGGTGGCCCATGAATAAGAGAGTCGGTTCTTGCATAACACTTGTAGCTTGAATTCTTCAAAAACATGCACTGAAGCCCAGCTTTGATTTCCAAGAGGAAGGGATGCACAGTAGGCTAGTGTTTGCCTCATTGTTCTCATCTGGTTGCTGTCTCTTAGTGTGTTACATTCTGATGAGCCTTGTGGATTTTTGTGTTCTAGCGGAGGTGGAATCTCTTCCACTTGCTAACACGCCAGAGGTATTTGGACTTCATCCTAATGCTGAAATTGGGTATTATACACAGGCAGCTCGAGACATGTGGTCTCATCTCCTGGAGCTCCAGCCTCAAACAGGTACAGTTCTCTGTCACAACTCCTTGCAACGAGGAAGCAAGCTCTGAGGGCCAGGTCCACAAAGGGACTTGAGCGCTGTATGGCTCAGCACCACACCACCTAATTTTTAGGCGTCCAGCTCTTGAAGTAGAATCCACAGCCCCTGCTTAGATGTCTCAACTCCCTCTACCACGTGGGGGGGGGGGGTTTGATTGGAGAGCATAAAAAATGTAAAGGCTGTTTAGCTGTAACCTCTCTGTGCTATGTCTATTTCAGGTGAATCTGGTACTGGAATCAGTCGAGATGAATATATTGGACAGGTTGCCAAGGACATAGAAAACAAAATACCGCAAATATTTGATCTTGATCAGATACGAAAGTCTTTGGGCACTGACATTTCACCTACAACAGTGGTGCTGTTACAGGAATTGGAACGTTTCAACAAACTGATTGTCCGTATGGCCAAATCGCTGGCAGAACTACAAAGAGTAAAGAGTATAATTATTCAAAGCTAATTCCTCTCTGCTGAAAGCTGCTGAGCTCTGAAATGTCTAAGTTATGTCTTTGTAAATTCTGTCATCAGGCCTTGGCTGGGGAAGTTGGAATGAGCAGTGAGCTAGATGAGGTGGCTCGGGCTCTCTTTAATGGACAGATCCCTAACATCTGGAGAAAGCTGGCCCCGGACACACTCAAAACACTTGGAAATTGGATGGTTTACTTCAGGAACAGATACAATCAGTACACGTCTTGGGTAAGTGAGGCAGGATAAGGAATCTTTATCTGTTTTGCATTTACTGCCCAAAGTAGTGGTGAACTGTGTATCCTGATGCTAAGGTCTAAATCCTAATTGATCCGCACACAGTTATGGCACTTGTGTAGCAGCAGAATAGCAATTTTCGGCACTTAACACACAGCCGGGTTTTTATTCCTACTTGTGGTGGAATAAGATCCTCCTGCGTTCACTGCTTCTAGAAGTAACATGGAGGAGGGTGGCCATCTTACCTAGTGGTTACTGCATTTCCCCAGGGAGTGTAAGACCTGAGTTTTAGCCCCCCCTCATCCACTGGAACATAGGACTGGAATCATTTGGTTCACAGACACTCATTAACCATAAAGGAGTCTTTAAACCATTAAGAACATGCCACAAGTAAAAAGCAGGTGAGAGCAGGGCATTGCCAATGTGCTGCCACTGTAACAAGAAGGAAGTAATTTCTCTATGCTCAGCAGAGTCTAAGACAAGGACCAGGCCTCTTGCTACAGAGGAAGGTAAAAACTTCCTGTGCCCACTAGGCCTGGGCAAGAAATTCCTTCCTGACACCATTGCTAACTGCTAAGCTAGAACTCCGTCCTACTGCACTCTCCCTTCCATTACCTTAACTAAACTAGTTTGGTGTTAGTGAGAGAGTGGGTCCTTGCTTCCCCCCCCCCCTCCTTTGCTTGGAAGACTGGTCCAAGACTTCACTCCCCCGCTCTGTATTCTAAGAAGCAGTCTGAACTTGTGCCTTTCAATGGGGTGGAGGTGAGAGGGCGCTCTGGAATTTAAAAAAAAAAAAAAAAAGCTAAGTAGAGGTGGAATGGTTTGTATGCTGGTCACACTTGAATACAGGGCCCACTCCTCACTACAGCAGCATTCAGGTCACTGAGCCACCCTCCATTCTGCTTCTTGGTCTCACATCTCTTCCCCTCCTGACTGCCTAGTGGGTCTGCTTCAAGAGCAGGGTTGAAGAGTTCCTTAGCACACTTCTGCGTGGGTGGCCCAGCAGTTAGTGCACTTTCCGAGGAAGTAGGTGATGTTGGGTCAAGTTTCTGATGGGCGAGGACTGCCTAGATGCTGAGCAAGTGCCCTAACCACTGAGCAAAAAGGCCAGAAGATCCGAACAACAACTGGTTGGTAACCATGAGTTCTTCTGCAGCTGCAGCTTTGGGACTTAGTTGTCATACATATCTGAGGGGGTGTGTAGTGCCCATCTACGTGTGCGCAGTAGCTATATGAGAACTGTGTGTAAACACATTTAGGCCTGCAGAGGTGAGATATGGTTTAGACCATGATAGAAAAATGCTTTAATAGAAAGCTGATTGCAGCTGACCCAGACTGGTACAGGTGACAGCAGGTATCACTACCCCTGGCAGCACTGAATCCTTGCACAGGATGGGGTGACTGGCACTGAGCACTGGCAGCTCCTGCTTTGCATTGCTGGGGCTAGCAGGTGACTGTGTGGGCTCGTGGCCATCGCTGCTCAGCAGCTGTAACTTTAGAGTGCTGTTTTGTCTGATTTTTCAGGTCACCGAGAGTGAACCAAATGTGATGTGGCTTGCCGGATTGCACATTCCGGAGTCTTATCTCACAGCCCTTGTACAAGCCACGTGCAGGAAGAACAGCTGGCCACTGGATCGCTCCACTTTGTACACCCACGTGACTAAGTACAGCACTGCTGAGGAGGTCACCGAGCGCCCTGGACAAGGTAGCACTTGGTTCAGGCACAGGTTGAGACAGGCAACCCACAATGAACAGCCTGTAGAGGCCCATTAAGAGATCAGGGTATTTTAAATGCTGCCTCCACAGGAGCAACTTGGTGGGTTTTTTGGTGTACAGTAATGGTTCGGCAGACGGAGCAATTACTCTTATCTGAGTCCCACACAAACCAAGCAGGTCAGAATTGGGGATCCTGAGTTGTACTGCAACCTCGTATTACCAAGGTCTGGCTGACAAAGAAGATACTTGCCTTAAACACCGGTGTTTTTCCCATAGATGCTTTAGAGAAGCTGTTACCTTTTCTGTCTCTCTGCAGGATGTTTTGTTTCTGGTCTGTACCTGGAAGGAGCAGACTGGGACATTGAGAACAGCTGTCTCATCAAGAGCAAGCCCAAAGTCTTGGTGGTAGATTTGCCTATTCTAAAGATCATTCCTATTGAAGCTCAGAGACTCAAGCTACAGGTATGACCACTCTGCTGATAGCAGGTGTTACAAGTTCTTTGTTGCTATGAGATTGCTTTCCAGTCCCCTTTCTGTCTGCAGACACAGTGCATACAGGCATTTTAGTAGTATACTAATATCACTGTTTTAAGGATCATTTCTAGTATGACATGTACACTACATCATTATTCCTCCCCCAAGTAGTTGTCTCTACTAGTATCGATCAGCTTAAGCACCGTTTTTTATCAGTAACTAACCCATATATCCTCAGCCAGTAAAATGATTATATGAAATAAGGAACTGCTCAAAAGATGCTGGGCTTGCAGTACCCCTCTTCCCCCCTGCAACAAAGTCCTTGGATGTTGCAGATAAATTGTATTTCAGCTTTTTTTCTCTTACATCTTTGGGCTTTAGCATGGTAAATCCCAGTTTCTAAAGCCACTGGCTGCACTAAATATAAGGGTCCACTTCTGCAGACACTAAGCCCTGTTTAGGCTGCTTATCCCTGGGCTTAATTTTATTGTATAGAGTAGAGCTACTTCCATGAGCAAAGGTTATGCGAGGCCCTTGTACTTCAAACAATACCTGCCATCCTCATTTCCTTTCCCTTTCTTTTAGAACACATTCCGGACCCCTGTGTACACAACTTCCATGAGAAGAAATGCCATGGGTGTTGGCTTAGTTTTTGAAGCAGACCTTTTCACCACAAAGCACATTTCCCACTGGGTGCTGCAAGGGATTTGTCTCACTTTGAATGCTGACTGACACCAGCAAACACCAACTGGTGGATTTTTCATGCACAGAATCCATTGCTGGCACATGAAATTGCTTTGCACCAAGAAACATCAGGTCAGGTTTCTGTAGCTCAGTGCGTCAGGGGAGTTCAAAAGAGTTGCTTTAAATAAGAGGACGGCTGACAGAGAGATTTTTTAAATTAAATATTTGCAGCAGTTTTTACTAAGCTGGTAGGCTTTAGCAGTACAAGGTGCATCTGATTTTGCTACTTCAACTCTGTTATCTATGTGTTTGAAAAAATAAAAGGGACATTAGCCATTCGTGTTTCTTTTTAGGACCTCTTCAGTCTAAGCCACTAGTTCTCAATGTTTCGATGGTCAGGGCACCCCCTCATTAGACTTAAGAGCCGGCCTTTTTGGTGGGGACCTCAAGTTTCGCTTGTTTTTTGACCATATAAAAATAACAGAGAGGTTTTTTTGTTACAAAAGAGTCAGAAAGACCATGTCAGGGCAGAATGTTTTTCTTTAACACTGGATTCTCTACTCTGGGTTGACCTTGGGAATTACGTTTGCACAACTAACAGTGCCTACTGTGTGTAGCACCCTTGGAAGGATCTCACCCCACGGTGCCATCGCACCCTGGTTGCACATAATTGATCTAAAGGAGTTGGGTTGCTGCAGCAGGTGAAGTGGTAACGCACTCAAATGAAGCACACGCACACATACTGTAAGGAACATTCATGATTGTAAGAAACTTGTTTTTAATTATCCAGTGCATCACTTCTAGGGTCTTTTTAAGAGACTTCATCCATCAGAGAACAAACAGTTGCGTTGTTCAGTCATACAGCAGGTTGCCACAAAAATATGGCGACAGTCCAAACCAATGCTGGTTAATGCAATACACTTTAAAATGGTAAAACATTGAAACCACGCACCTTCTTTTAATCATTTTCCAAGGACGTGGGCCTTTTTCTTTTATAAAGAAATCCTAACATGAAACAGCAGTGTATACTACCAAAACACAGTGCACGTAATTGACAGAAAATGCTGAGCAGGTTAATGCCAAAGGGACGGTGGACTGTCTTTGAAGAAGCAAGCCTTTGGGGGCTAGTCAAGATCAGTGTCTCACTAACTGGCGAGAATGCTGTTACAGCCCCTGCACCCTGTGGGTATGCTCGAGTGTACATTTTAGCAGTGTCAAAACTAGCAAAAATGGCCTTTTTCGTGCTCAGGAAACTAATACTTATTCAAGACAGAGGCGACCAGCATCACACAGGGTGTTAATTGTGGAAAGAAGCGTAAAGGCAAGGCTGCAGTGCCACAGGGAACAAGAGGCAGATGGGGATCTTTATTGGTGTGAAGTATTGCATTGCTGAAGGCACACTTATTTATGTGTAAGAGCTGGGAGTCATTATATTCCACTGGTTGTACTGCAATTGAGTAGACAGAGCAATACCACAAAGAGGGAGGTGAGAGCATACCTAACAGATCATGGTCCCTTTATGCTCTTCCCCAATGATCAAAGCGCAAATGCAGATATGAACAAGCTGATTCCTTTTTCTGTGGGGGGGGCAAGCACACTGCTGGAGGACAGTGCCTTAGACCAAGCCAAAGATGAGCCACATTCCCCTTCCCCTTGCTCTCCCACATAACAACAGAATGAGAAAAGGTAAGGCACAACACATGCTGTGTATAAACACAGCACATCCCACCTCGACCACGTTTTTGGAGAACTAGGGCTGAGGGTTACACAAGCCTAGCCAAGGAAGCCTGGCCTCCGATTTGGGGTGGGAGGGTAGTCTGGGTTAAGCACTCCCAAGTTTACTGCCCAGCATCCCAGCTAAAACATTATTTTTTAAATATTGAGGAGCTGATACAAAAAACCATTTTAATTTTTGTCTCTTGAAGTTCAGTTATTTCCCATTTTCTCCCTCCCTCAGTAGAAGCCACATATCCCTTGGTAGCTCTCCATAACCGACACACAACTACTTGAAGCATACGTTTGATAACAGGTGTTTTTCAGTCTGCATACCAGCGGCTCCTACACTGTAACATTGCCAGACAACTCCCAAGCTACCGTTTGGGCTTTGAAACCTTCCTTAACTGTCTCAGACTGCAGTGAGCCTAGGGGAATTTAGAAAACGTAACTGAAATCATTCAAGTTCTGAAGGGTTTGACATCGAACGTATTTTACACCTTGGTAAGCAGCTTTGAGATCCTTGTAAGGAAGGTGTGGTAAGTGCAAAGGATTCAGTAGTGTAGTAATATTTAAATAGGAGGCATCATTTCTAAATGCCAAAGCAGAAGCTGGCTTTCCATTAGGACAGAGTTTGTACTCACTCCACAAGGACTGTTAGCTAATAATTCTGAGTCACGTTTTCTTCTCCAGTCTCCCAGAATAATAACTTTAGGTTGTTAAAGATAGTTTAAATATAGATGTAAACCAAAATAATGCAGAGTTAATCAAATAAAAGCAGTTTTGGAGAAGAACATCACAAGAAAAAGGAAATTTAGGATGTGATCAAGACCGTGCGAAGAAGAGTTCTTTCTTAGGTTGTCTAATCATGTATATACAGCTGCGTTCTTTTCAGTGCTGCCGTGACAGCGGCTCTGTCACAAGAGTTAGTGACTGTGTATGAAGTGCTACATACACACTACGGAGACTTCAAAGAAACATTGACATTTCAAAAGTTATCAGCCAATACATATTGCTGCAGGTTTATAATTAGTTAAGTTTATCTGTTTCTTGTTAATATTGATTAATAATGCAGACTGTAGCCTGTGCTTTTGTCCACATGTGCAGTTATAATAATGGAGTAGTACTTAGAAGCAAGCAGTCAGGTACACCTGATTTGGCCACAGCATTTATATACTTTGCAGTATGAACACAGTCATATTTGGGTGTCATTAAGTATGATAATCTAGTGACAGAGCTGGAAAAAATTTGGCATGCATAGGGTATTCAAAGAAACTTTACTGCAGATGAGATTTATCCTATTTGATCACAGTGCAGAAATAGCAACAGAATAGAGCATCGCATTACATTACTTTGCTTAAACAGTTCTGTCCGTCCCTGAGTGCTTTCTGACCACTTTACTTTCATTGACCTGATCCACTGCCAACGTCTCCACCTCTGGCTGAGGCTGGGATGGTGCAACGTGGTGAATTCTGTGCGCCACCCCAATGTGAGCCTTGTGCTGCTTCTCCCGGGCTGGACTGTGTGGCTCACCTGATGTACGTTCTGAAGCAATGGGTGGAATAACTAAAGGCCTTTCTTTGATTAGGTGTATCTCTGCAGTCTCCCTGGCCAGTAAAAATGGAGTAGGATCAGGCATAGCATCGACCGGCTCTCGTAACAGTAGCTTTCGGCCATCCGATCCTAGCCTGTAGGCCTCTTCAAATTCTGGGTTGAGTGGTGTTGACAGACTCTTCTTCATTCTGCGTCGTGGAGTTTCAGGTAGCTTGTCTTTAGGAGGGGCTGGCTTGTAGCTGGACAACACTGGACTTCCAGATGGGGTTGCATCAGAAGTCCCGCTTGAACTCATGAGCTTTTTCTTGGTTGCATGGAGCTGTGAAGTCAGATATGCAATAGTGCTTGCTCGCTGCTCTAGTTCACTTGACAACATATTTAGCTTATGGCTTTTCATTTTTAACTCTTCTAAATACTTCTTTTCTCTTTCTTTGATGGTGTTTTCCAGCACCATTATCATTGCATTTTTTTGTTCCAGTTCCTTTAAAAATTCATTATTTTCAGTCTCTTTGACTTTCAGCTGAGCTTCAAGTTCTTCACATTTCCTTCTGAGTTCATCACTTCTTGAATTACCATTTCCTAGAAGAAAAGTAAACTTTTTCAAGATGATTATAGTCAGTTATTAAAACTGAGAAATGCAGTTCCTCTCTTTACAGTTCACTCTCAGCACTGTAAGGAAGCCTAACTTCTGGAAATAACTTGGTTGCTTCATCGTTTAGACTTTAGAGGATAATACTTTTAAGACCCATCCTGTTTCAAAATCAATTCATCATTTCAGGATAGGAAGGGGATGATGACAAGGGGAAGTACAAATGGAGGAGATGCTTCAAGGAACCTGTTCAGCTTGGTACAGTAAATTTTATTGGTGCACAGAATTCCAGCCCAATTGTCCCACCTGACCGTAATTTACCCGATGGGTTTGCTGGTTACAACCAAGACTCACACCCAGTCTCGGGTCTCTTCAAATGACACAAATAGGAAGCAGGGGACACACCTAGTACGAAAATCTTCCCTGGGGTTCAGAGCACTTTAACATGAGGACTTAAGCAGTTTTGTGTGTGCTGACCAGCAGAAACTTAGGCAATGATGAAGGTAAGCAGCTGAGAAAGGGTTTTGAGAAACTTAGTGACACTTAAGTTCCTTTATAAATGTAGCTCTTATTATTCAACATTTTACTGTATCCATCTGTAAAATGGGAACAGTAAGGTGCCTACACAAGGGGCTGATGGGGGGGGCGGGGTCTAAGCTTTTGTACGCTGCACATCATCCCCAGGGAATATTATGCTCTTATACACCAGCAGCTGAAGCACAAGACTTCCAAAAAGGCTGGAGGGTTTTCTTCAGCTGTGTAATGCAATTTGAGTATTAGTCATGTTTCAGAAGAGTGTTTTATGGGAGGATGGAGACTATTTATAATCTCTGTGCTCTTGTGCAGAATACAGAGAAAGGATGGTCTGGCTGTTTAAGGAAAGGAGCAGGAATCAACAATTGTAGAGTATTCCTGGCTCTTATGTGACCTTGAAAAAGAAACTGAGGGCAGGACTATTTTACACATACCCATATAATGAGACTGGCAAGATCTCTGGATGGAAGACATGATACAGAAATATTGTTATACGCTTGCGTTGGAAGGAGAGTACAAACACATTTCAAAAGTTAGAAGTTACTCAAAGACAATAAGGGAACTGCATGCACTGTATTTCTTACCCGTCAGGTCTGAACTCTTTACAGTCAGCTCATAGGTTAAATCTGAAACATAAGAAGACCACAAACATGTCTGACTTACTGTACATCAGCTGCTCTGCATTACTTGCCCACGTGTCACATCTGCTTACCTCAGTCCCCGAGGGCTGAATTCAGACAACTTAGCCCTCAACAGAACAGTGCTAATGACAGGGCAACCCTTCACTGAATGTAGGCTAACATGGGCAGCTACCATAGATCAGCTCCTCTCTGGTAAATGCTTGCTCCCTTTTGACTGGCCACAGTTTGTTCATTGCTTCATGCCGTGGACTATCCTCTTCAAAAGAATGAAGGCCTATTCAGACAAAGTTTCATAGACTATATTGCAGAGAAAAATCCTGCATCCTGGGAATAAAGTTACTGAGACCTAACACAGCCTCTTTAGTTAGTTTTTCTAGCATAACAATTCACATTGAATGAGTCGGAAATTGAAAAGAGGGAGCTGTGCCAGCACACAAGAAAAGGACTAGTCCTGACTGGCATAAAACCAAAGAGCAACTTCTACTTTTGCTAGACCCAAAAGCATAGGTATGTTGTACTACAAGTATGTTACAAGCCCTCCTATAGCATCATGTTCTATTCTTATCTGAAATACCAGAATAGAAGCTTGTAGAGTTGAAGCACTGTCTAAGGATCTCCCGCAGATTACCAAGATGTCAATGAGCATGAAGAAGTACGAGACATCAGCTCACAAAAATCCAGACTGCACTTGTTTTAAATAACTGTACTTTGAATGTGCTAGTGCTAATGTGTGCGCTAAAACACGTGATGCACTGTAAGGCTTTAGAGTACAAGAGACAGTGCTTTATAGGGGGCTTAGTACCAAGAAGTAAAAGCATCTTCCCAAATGCGGTATCTGGTTAGAGGTGTCAGTTCTGGTCATTCTGGTGTTACTGAGCAGCTGCTCACTTTGCACTGTCACCTGGCACTGGATGATAAGTATGACATGGTACTTCAAGTGGCTTCAGGAACAAGGCAGCATGGGAGTGAGGACACAAAGCTGAACCACTGAGCAGGGAGACAGCCTGGCCCCCGGGATGGCGCACAGGAGCTGAAGAGACCTGAACTAGTCCTAGATCTGCCCCCACCTGCAAGCTAACTGTGGAAAAGGCCCTGTGCCTTGGTTTTAACTTCTGTAAAATGGGGAGGAGGCCGACTCCCACACGGAGCATTCTGAGATGCCTGGGATGAGCTGGAGTGAGGCTCTATAATGATCCTTGGTTACCTGTGCAGTGCTGCTGCAGGCGCCGGATCTCAGCATGCAAGCCTTTGAGCGTGTTGGCATGTTCCCGCTGCAGGAACAAAAGATTCTTCTGGGCACTGTGTAACTGGTTCTCCAAGTTTGACGTTGCCATCCTGTCATCCAGGTAACCTGTTATTAAACAGAACTGGCATTAGAGCACCCAATTACCTTGCAAACAGGCTAATTCTGCCTGGGGGTGGTCACTCTGGAGGAACTCTGCAGATGCCAGAGAAGTGATGTAGGCCCACAAACACATTTTTGGTTCCGAAAGCTGATCTGCTGGCAAGCATGTCCACTGACTCCTCTGATGGAGCATGGATGGGAAAATTCCTGGAAAGGCTGAGTGCATTCTAGGCAGCAGCCTAGAACGGGGGGTGAGGGGTCACGGGGTACTTGGCTGTTTGTAGTTAACACGTTTATTGGAGTAGCTCCAGACAGGCTTTACACACTAATCCTTCTGGGAGATTAAGGTGGTGCTGAGAAAATGCAAGCCTGTTCAACCCCCTGCCCTCCTGGATTTTGATTCACCTCGTGGGACACACAAGATCAGTCCAGGTAGAGTGGGAGGGAATGGAGCACTGAAGGGCATTGCCAGCCGTACAAAACCAACCGGGTGTTTAGCAAGAGCCCAGAAGCTGCGCAATCATCTGCCTTTCACTAGCAGTGACAGAACTTAGGAAGAAGAGCAAAATGGTTGCTAAGGGTGCAGGTGAACAGAACAAGTGAAAGGCCTGGCATTTAGTCTCCAACGTGCCACCCTGCCCTGCTTCGGCTTGCTACAGGTTGTAACGGGCCCTTCTGTGCATGCCCTGCTGTTTCTTTCTGCACCTTCAACTCTTTCAAATAAACATAAAAAAGCAGAGAGAAGAGCACGCACCACAAGGGCAGGCCTCAGAGCAGTGCTTTACAGTTACTGTGCCTCTAGTATGACTTGAGTTAGAGAGCGAGTGAGCATAAAAGTGCATGCACACGTGCACGTGACCCAAAGTTGCTTTGTACTGTACATATCTAGGTAACGGGAACTCATGACAAAAAACGCTGCTTAGCAGCAGTGCTATATTGGAGTGCAGTCAGGGAGATAAAATATAACGGGGGGCACTGGGCAGTGTGGCGTGTGCCCACCTGACTGCCTCTCCCTCCTGCAGGGCTGTCTGGTGTGCACTGGTGCTGGAGGAGCTCTGGGAGCGGTGCTGCAGTACTGGGGGTGCTGGAACTGGCCCAGTTTGGGAGGAGGGGGGCAGCCCTGTTAGCTCCAGCCTTCTGCTGCCTATGGTGGCAGGTCTTTGAGATTTTGCAGTAGAGGGCCCTTAGGGTAGGGGGGAGTGCGCTCATGGCCCCATAAATGGAGGACATTTGGCAGAATTGGTGTCCTTTAGAAATCACCATTCTCCTCATCCGTGCATGCCTTCAGAAGCAATATACAGTGTGTTAGAAGTCACCAGACAAACAGCAGCAGACCATGCTGCGGCTCCTGCTGCTAGGTTCCCCTCCACCAGAAGACAGACCCCACTCCCCTTCTGGGAGGCTTCCCACAGGGCAGAAACCCCTGCTGTACTCTAGTATCCCCCACTTTTGCTGAGACAACAGCCTTCTGCCGCTGCCAGCGAGGGTGTCACCTGCAAAGTTGACAAGTGTCCACTCAGTCCCATCCCCCAAATCATTAATGAGGCTATTAAACAGCACTGGACCTAGGACAGTGCCCTGGGGAACACTCCATCTCAGTTCCAAACTAGACACCAAGCCACTGATGACTCCTCGCCAAACGTGAAGATCTAACCAATTATGCACCTAATTTCTAGTTCTTTTATCTGGTCTGTACTTCCTCAGCATAGCAATGAAAATGTCATGGGAGACAGTGTCAAAAGCCTTGCTGAAGTCAAGGTCAGTCACATCTACTGCTCTCCTCCCCATCCACAGAGGTCACTGTCACAGCAGGAAATCAGGTGGGCCAGGCATCAGTTGCTCTTGATGAACCCATGCTGGCCAGTCCTGATCATCGTGTTTCCCTCCAGGTGCTTAGATGACCTACTCAACAACCTTTCCTGGTACTGAGATTAGAGTGATTGGGCTGCAAGTCCCCCAGATCCCCCTTCTTCCCCTTTTAAAGATGGGCACTAGATTAGATTTCCCCTTTTCCAGTCATCCAGAACCTAACCTGATTGCAATGTCGAGTAACCCTGCCAGACTGAAGGGTGTCTGAGCAGCTTTAGACAATAGCATTATGATAGTCTTTAGCCACATGCCCACATAATATTTGTCCTCTGGGGTCCCTGCTTCATTCTATGCACTGGGTAGGGGAACAAGGAGAACATGCAAAAGCAATATTTTTACATAGACACTTTCTGCTATGTCAGCTGGAGGTTGCACTCCCCATGGAAACAGAAGCTGGACTGTCAAAAAGAGGCAAGGAGCTGTTGGAGAATCATTTTACAGGGCAGTGGCACCATGGAGCTGATATATGTAATATATATTACAATTGTTAAAATAGTACTGTAAATTTCATTGCGCCAGGCTCTGCAGGATGGAGCAGCAAAAGCAATCCATCAGCTTGTCATCACAAGGACCCTAACAAATGATGCT
>JAGPOW010001167.1:21381270-21393434 GCA_030014935.1 Caiman crocodilus | reverse complement strand
CTAGGCAAGAGACCACTTGACTGGATCAATAAGATACACTTGCATGCATGCCCTGGCATATATAGGATTTCAGTAAGACGGGATCAGCCCAGAGTCATAGCTCTTTTCCTGGCGATGGGGGCAGGGGAGATCTGCTTACAGATGCCGCGTTCTCACCATATACGCTATACTTTTTCATAGCCCATGGGACCCGATGATCGCTTTAAAATGCACTGTTCCATCATATTAGCGACCTTGGGGCACCATTCATTTTAAAGGCTGTCAATATTTCTGTTATGTTCTCTTTTTAAAATGATGTAGTTGTGTCTTGCAAAGCAGAGTTCAGACAGATAAAAGCTTTACTGAATCATCCAATTTCTTAAGTGTTTATTTCATCTCTTGACTGAATGCGACAGCCGACTGAAAACTGCATAGCAGGATTTTCAGCTATGGTAGACTTCCAGTGGTAGGTTCCAACTCGATTCGGAGAGATTAAAGGGTCTCCCGATTCGATTCAGATTCAGAGATTTGGCCACAGAATTGAATCGCTGACTGAAGCTTTACACAGACCTAGTAAAAAGGTTTCTTCTAACACACTCAAAGTATTGTGTGAAAAAACAGCTTGTGGAGGATGTCCAAGAATCCTTTCCTATGACAGTAGCTAGTAATAGAAACTTTGCCCCTGTAGGTTAAGAACAAATGGAAGAGCTAACAGGAACAAGGAGCTGTAAGAGCCACAAAGCAGAAACAGGAGATGTTCAGAAATGCAGCCTCGTCTAAGCTGGAAAACAAACGGCAGGCAGCCTGCCAGCCCCTCTTTGGGCCTGGACACCTTTGCTGCAGACAGTGGCACTGTATTGCTCCAAACGAGGGGTTATTTTTAATCCACCTAGTTTACATGTTAAGATCACATGGAGATCAGCTCATCTGAAGGAAAAAATCTGAGGCAGACTAGTTTCCAGGCTGTCAGAAAATGCTGATTTCCATTGCAGTATTCGCAGGCCAAATCCACAGCATCCTCCCCCTCACAGGAGGGCAGAGTCAATCAGGGAAACATGGATTTGATAGAGCTTAAGTCAGGCAGCACTAAAGATGCGCACTACTGTACAGCCCACTCCTTAGTGCAGCATGAGGAGCGAACCTGGCTGGGGATGCAATGCCAGGCTGTCCCCTACACCTCCTCTAAAGAGAACAGAAGACGAAGGCTAATGACAGAGGTAATGCTGGGTAAAGTAGTGGTAGTATCACTTCCATTAACACTGCCACGTGCTAGTAGCACCACACCACCTCCAGTACTTCCAGCCCACAGCGGATGGAGGCAATCCCGTGGGGTTTGTGTAAATGGACTGTGCAGGTTCCAGAAAGGGCGGGCAAGCACCCCTCCATGAGAGCAAAGAGAGGACTTTGTCTTGCAGCTGGCACTTGCCACAGAAAGATGCCGAGCTATGAGAGCGGGCAGCCGTCACCAGACACGTTTGCAGAGTAGCAGAGCGTTCTAAACCGGTCATCACGTGGTGACTTTGCGTAAAACTCAAAACTGAACAGCTGTAGGACTTCAGGAATCAGGATGAAATGGATCCCACGCCAGACAGTCGGCACTGACAGAAAACAGATACTTACCTTTTTAAAATTCTATTGCTTGTATGGTGCAGGAGTGCCATTGCATCCTAACCCAGATGGCCTTTCCTAGAGCAAAGTGGGAAGCAAGGAGGGGAGAACTAGAAAACAAACACAACTACAAAAGTTTTAAATAGCTTTTCAGGTGCCACTCGCTTCACATGGAGAGGAGACCGAACCAAACACATTCACAACTCAGCTGGAAAAAGAATACAGCTGTTCTCAGTTGGCCACCTAATACACGTCAGTTAAACAAAGAGCACACATTATTTTCTTTTGGATTTGTCAGGAAACCACCTTGTGTTCTTAGCTATTAAACAAAAGAATGAACGGGACACAAAAGCTCCCTGAAACATACTGCTAAGAATAGTAATCCCAAAGCTTCTGGAAACAATTTTTCGAAACAACAGTGATATGAGCATAAGAAAACTAGATTTATTCTACACTTTACCCTAATGGCTAAGATCTTTGATACTGTTTCACACTGTCTGTGTTAAGTTTTCTAAGCCAAAATAATTTAAGACGATAAAATATGTTTAGAAGCATTTCCCATACCCTTCTCTGGGAGGATTGTGAGCATGGATTTAAGTAGGGGGGAAAAGAGGGAGAACAGACAGTTTGGGCGTGAGACCAGAGAATGCTGCAACTCAGGACATGATCCTGAAAAAGACAGACCAAGCTGGCATGACTGCTTTTCAAAAAGGTATATGCTATGTACAGAAAACCAGGTGCCATTTCTCTCGCGAGCACAGAATGCTCTTCAATACTTCAGCTATTAGTTCTGTCAATAAGGTTTTATTCTTTACTTTGCTGCAGGCCGTTTGTGATTTTGGAACTGTTTACTGTATTACAAATATTGCTGAACAGGATAATGCAGCCATTATTGCTTTTAATGAGGACATACTTTTGGTCAATAAGGCAGACTAACCCAGCATTTTTTACTGACAATCCCATCATTGCTGCACCGAGAGAACCGGCTCTTGTTGCACTTTAATTTCAGAACATGACTAACAACTGCAAATGGCTTTAAAGGAAAAAGCAATGCCTGAGTAGAGTTTACCCTAAGGAAAGCAGGCATCGTGTGTTTAAACATTTTGACTGGATTCTGCATGTCCAAAGGAGTTCCTTTCATTTTAAAGCTGGTATAAGTGACAGCAAGGCTGGACTCACTGGGCTCTTCCCTCTGCAGTGCTGTAAAAGCAACTCAAAGTTAGGAAGAGCGTGACTCTCCTTGCACATGCGTTAGAGAACTCTACTTACTTGGCCAAGAGATGGGGGAGACACATAGGGGCCAAACTAGGCAACTATGGAGGTGAGCGCAGATACACACACAGAACAGTGACATTTTGGAGCACTTCAGCTGCCTTCCTGAAGATATATTTAAGTACACGCACATTGGCAGAAGCTTCACATCTCCCAGCTCCTGCTGGACAGAGGAGTCACTATTTTGCTTCAATGGGAACTCAGTGCTATTCACTGGGATGCACCTAGGTGGAAAAGTCCAGGACTGCAAACCCCAAATGAGGGAGCAGAACATCCTTTAGAATACTTCCCGTCTCCTCTTAAAGCACATCAAGATGAATGATGAAGAAAGCACTATTATCAATGCACAATGAAAACAAATGGCAGCACCCCGCCAACACACCCATGGCTAACAGAAACACATGGGCCTTAAAAATATTGTTGTTATCTTTAACCATCATGATTCAGACTAGTGCATATACAGCAATTCCTTTTGGAGGCTTAAAGAGACACTGCCAATTTTAAGGCCACACATCTTCATGAAAAGCGTTTAAATCACAGTCCAGCAGTCTAACACCATGAACTGCCTGTGAAAGCCAAGGAAATTCAAACCTCTCCAGCCAGCTTGCTCGCTTGATGCCTTGGATAACACTCTGCGCCTAGCCAGTTTCACGGTTTGAGGACAGTCGAACTCCTTGTTTGGGCGCCTTTCAAAACAGAACCAAAGCAACCACTGCCAGTGCATCAGAGCAGCAATCCTTGCTGCTTTGGGATTGCAGTGCAGTACCTTGGACCTGACGGTATGAACAGCTGTCAAGAGTGAGGCTCCAAAGAAAGGGGGTGAGAGGACGGGTGGTTCATCATGAGGGAGCATGAATCCACAGATATCCATTCAGAATGATTAAGGGGCTAGCCCTTCAAGATCTCATAGACATTAGGGCTGGAAGGGATCTTGCAAGACTGTCGGGTCCAACCCCCTGCCCAAGGGGCAGGAAGTCAGCTAGGGTCAGATCACTCCAGCAAGTTAAGCATTCAAGCATTTCTTAAAGGTATCTAGAGTAGGTGCTTGCACCACTTCTGTGGGGGGGAGTCTATTCCAGACTCTGGAGACTCAGATGGTACAGATGTTTTTCCTTATATCCAGTCTAAAGAGTCTTCCAGCAGTTTGCGACCATTAGGCCTTGTCTTCCCTTTGGGTGCCCTGGTGAACAGACGTTCTTTCAGTTCCTGGTGCACCCCCTTATATACTTATAGGCTGCCACCAAAGCACCCTTAAGCCTTTGCTTCTTCAGGCTGAAGAGTCCCAAGGCTCTCAGCCTGCTCTCATAAGCCCCGTTCTCCTGACCTGTAATCAGGCATGTGGCCCTCCTTTGGCCTCTCAAGCTTTGCCACGTCCTTTTTAAAAAGTGTGGAGCCCAGAATTGGATGCAGTACTCCAGCTGTGCCCTCACCAACGCCGAGTGAAGTGGGAGGATGAGTTCTTGGGTCTTGCTTGAAAAGACTACTTCACATGAGCAGCGAAGCCAGAAGGACAAATCAGACAGAGCCGGCAACCATCCCGTGGTGCATTAGACAGACAGAGAGACCCAGCACTACAAAGCAACCTTTTGTTCCAGGTACCACAAGCCAGCAAATGCACTTTTATATCTGCAGCAAGCAAGACAAGCTTTCCTGCTATGCTTGTGGAAGGGTTTTGTTTTTCAGTATCTAGCCACCCATTCCTCCCCCTCTACCCCAACACTCCTTAAAGCAAAGCGATAAGAATTAAGCTGGGCAGTCACAAGACGAACCCATTAAAACCCATTAAAACAATTAACAGGAAAGCTAAACAAGTGCTATTTGTTTCCAGTGTTCACACTGGCACTTGCTTGAGAAACATGCTCATGAACAGTACATGCTTTTCATCTAGGGGAAAAAAAATCTTGTATTCTACTCTCCAGCAGTGAGGTTTTCAATATGGTAGTCTCAAAGGGCAGAGAAATAAGTATCTAGCTACAGCAAGAAATGCTGAACCAGACGCCAAATCTGCCTGTAAAAATTAAAGTATTAAAAAATGGATTATTTGCTTCTGTTGGATACCTCCTTAAGGAGAACAAGGAGAGGTAACTAAATGGCATTCTTTCAGGTGTACTCCTTCACTGATGGCTACATACATCTATTTAGACCCTCTCTTCCAGTACAAGGGGGAGAGTTTTCACTTGCATTTACAATACTTTTTTACCCACCTCAAGAAGAGACCGTTTGACTGGCTCCTTCCAGTGGCAGAGACAGAACTAACCGCCCAAATTAACTGTATTAAGCAAAATGAGAACTCAGTCCAGCAAGTCAAAAGCAGAGATATTCAGCAGCTTGTAGAGGGCAAATCCCACAGTTGAGGCCTGCAGGTAGAGAATGCCTCACACTAGTGCTGCCTTAACCTTAAATTGTTATTTGTTTCTTTAGGAAAAGACTGTTAAACCAAATGAAAGAAAGTGAAACTGAGGGGAGAGTTGCCAAAGAGCAGAGAGGCAGGGTGAAGGGAGGGCGGGTACTTTCTGATGCGAATTCTTTCCCAGCTCTTCAGAGTACTTCTGGGACAGCCAACAGCGTTTGCGGGTGGTATAACAGGCTCCTGTGCACGAAGTGGAATGCTTGCCTACTGCATCCCAAGTGAGATAAGAAAAAAGAAACGTCGACCTGGAATTCGAGACAGGCTATTAAGACAGCGCTGGAACAAAGCCTAACTAGCCATGCCCATAATGTTTTATTTTTGTCAGCAGAAATCAGTTAAACAACAACAGAGCCGTCTCCTTCCAGATGGCACTTACTCCATCCATCTCCCAGTCTCCTACTTCAATGCCTCACAGTCACGCACTGATATCTTATGCTGGAACACAATGCTTATACCAGGCACCAGGCAGACAATTATTTTCCTCTTAGCTGACAGCGAACCACTGCCCAATCAAGAGACCAGAAGCAACCAGAGTCATGTCCCGTGTTTCGTAGCAAATCCAGTGCTAGGAAGTCATCAAGAGAGAGGGATCACAGAATCCCTGTTGAAGACTCTTCCAAATTTCCATTCAATTCCCGTTTCAAAAGGCAACAAATATCTTCCTGTCATCAAACTGACTGTATTACTGAGAGTTTAACATGGCTCAGTTGATTAAATATGATGCTACACACACTTGCTTTTGCTTTCACATCTCTGTGTAGAACCCTAAACTTTGAATAGGCCCAACACAGTCTCCTGCTGCATGTGTCAGTGTTTCCCCTTCCTTCAGAGTTGCTAGAAAACATACTAGATACTCTCTGCTAAGCTAACACTTCTTTCCCTTCTCATACCCTGCATGCGATTGAGATATACAGATACACCTACAGTTGTAGCTGTATGCCACCACTGATTTGCCAGCCAGGGACTCTCATTTCTCAAGGCCTTGTCATTTACTTAATGACAAATTATAGTCTCTTGAAAGAGGGAAAGAGAGCAGAAAGAAAACAGATGCGTTATAATCCTTTTCCCTGCCTGCAAATTATTGTTTTGCATCTTAAATGTTAAGGAACTGCGATTTTTAACACTTTTTCCTTGTAGTTCCCCTCCCCACCCCTATTTTCCAGACAGAGACTTCTACAGTCTCTCTTCAGCTGACCTCTGAATGTCCCTGAGAAAGTACAGGTTTTAACATCACTGCCAAGTTATTTTTGGTTACTGTGACAGTAACCAGCGCATCAGCTGGAAGAATAATTAAAAGACGTGGCAGTCTCGGGGACAATTATTTAATGTTTCTAGATGCTCAAAAAGTGAGGAGAAAATGAGCAACCTGGTACTTTGTCCACGCAACTCTGACACAATTTACCTTAAACCGTGATGACTCTAAAGACTGATTCAAATAGAGTCTATGAACTCATAGAACCGGAAGGAACCCGTAAGTCCATCAAGTCTGGCCCCTTGCCACTGGCAGGAAGTTATTGGGCTCATTCTTGAAACTAATGCCAGGCCCAAAAACACTGCACTAAAATCAGACTGGAAGTGATGCAAGCAGTCAGAAAAAACGAGAATACTTTAGCATGTATGTCCAGCACTCACCAATACCAGAGTGCCCCGAAGGGAACCCAAGCGGGAATGCTAGAGATGGGTCATGGTCTGCGTCCACACAGGCATGCAGACCATGGCCATCACTGTGGCACCCAGTAACCTGGCATACGCCTACTCAGGGGAAAAAGTTAACTTTGAAACAAAGCCTGACCGAAGCCTTAAGAACAGGTCCAGTTTGGGGTGGGAGGATGTCAGTGCTTTGGTGAAGCTGATTTCCTTTACAAAGGTTTGAGAGATGAATAATTTCTGCACTTGCTCCATGAAAAACAGAGCCATTTTTGATAACTAATAATAATAAAGTTTCAGTTTAATTCTACTTGGGAGTTTCAAGTGAGTTTTTTCTTCCTCTTTCAGCACCAGAGCCATTCCCTGGAAGTGTCATATCCTTCAAGATTTCTTTGTTATTCCAGTGCAATGTTTAGCAAAGCTATAGAAAAGCAACAGAAAGGGCGAGCTTTGCTTTCTGGGCCGACTGCAGTTCAGTCTGTCCAGCATTTCAGCAGGCTAGCTTACATTACTCCACTGTTGGCAATTCATGTAGGCAAAGGAATGGAAGAGGAGGTACTCAATACCACCTACAGCCTAAATCCAAGAGTGTTACTGGGCAAGTTTGTAAAGATGCGCTTCCTCCTACTTCTGTTGAAGTCAACAGAACTCCCACTGGCTTCAGGTAAAGCACAGTTTAGCCTCACGTTATTTAGAAGACAATTCTTCCCCTCACAAGAACATATTGGGCGCATCTGCACATGCATTAAGGCACTTTTCCTAATGCGTGTTAGATTTAGTATCTCTAACATGAGGTACTAAATAAACGCGCATTAGGTTCCTTAATGAGCAGGAACAAATGCACACGGTTTTTAAGTGATGCTTAATGCTCAGTAGCCTATTTTACTGTGAATTAGCATAACAGCACAGATTTTTACGTGATGCCTTAATATGCAGTAAAATAGGCTACTGTGCATTAAAGTGCATGTGTAGACATGCCCAGGGAGTGTGCAGAAGTAAATGAGTTTGCAGCCACGTGCCATTAAAAGGGAGAGGGCAAGAGAGAAAGATCCAAGGCTTTTCATTGACAGCAGTGCCTCATTAAGTCCTTTCCATATTATTTTAAATAGAGCTCCTGGTGTTGGTGCTGTAGGAAACACAAGAGGAAAAAGGATCTGTCGTCATCTCTGGAATGCCCTGATTCTGGACACTTGATTTTTTTGATCTCAGTGCTTCGTTAAGACTAGTTTTGCCTTTACTTTTCCCTGAACTTGGATATTGTGTTCCTTAGATAAATAGGCCTACCCCTACACCAACAGGCAAACACACTGGACCTGTGCAGCTCTTCAAACTACAGGCCTGATTTCCTTCAATCACTGTACTTGCACATGCTGAGCAATAGTTTACTCTCAGCAGTAGAGCACAGATCTCAAGATACAGCCACTTTCTGGATTACAATGATGTTTCAGGAGAAAAAGCGGGAATTCAGTCATTCCTATTGTCAGCTCCTTTGTGGTAATTTCTAGGGAAGTCCTATAACATACGTGCAGTATTTTGGCACTACAAACATGAATGGGAAGTATTTTAGTGCTCTCATTTTCTTGTTAAACTGTTTCACAGCTGGGACTGTTCTAGAGTAATGACTTCCAATGACAGGCTAATGCATCAATGTTTGTATCGTCATTTGTTCTGCTCAAAACAAGGGTTTAAAAGCAAAGGATGCAGAGGACAAACAGTGGGGATTTTATCATTCTGCTGCTGTTCCTTCCTTAATTGTATTTTTTAAACAAAAGCATTATTAACAAATGAGCAAACGTAAGTAGTCATCAGCGTAGCCATATGCCATTACAGCTCTACTCCTCTTACTAACTCCAAGCATAGTCACTGAATATCCCTGGTCTATGTAGCCCTGGAGATCTACTAGACTAAGTACTTGTAAAAAGCATACAGAACGAGATCCAGGAGCATATACTTGCACTTCTGATTGAGTAGGATCAGGTTTATAAGAGGAGAGCAAAATTAAATCAAGTTCTCAGACAGATGCTCCCTCTGAGCATCTGATCTCTACCGCAAAGGCAGCACATCTTAAACTAGAATACAGTAGCTCTTGTAAAGTTATTCCCAAGCTCTATTACCCCCAAAACAGACATCACAGTGTTACTGAAGGGACATCATTTTTTGGCACTTTTTATGTTTCAGGGCTTTTAACAGCTTTGGCCTTGAACTCCAGCTTTCAGCCTTTTGAATAATTGAAGTCACAGACAAAAAACAATGTACTCTTTTAGGATCTCAATTATATGCAACAAGATTTTCCATCTTTAGAGCTGCAGGAAGCTGCCCCACTACCTGTCAGCAAGCATCTGACAAAATTTCAAACTCAAGCATTTTCTTTGGTTTTTAAAAAGCATAGAGCATGTCAGTTCTCACCATAGACATTCATTTTGCTTTCTGGCCTACCTTGCAAATATTGTGTCTTCTGAATAAGTTGTGTCCAGGGACAGGATGTGTGGCTTTAGATTAGATCAGCTATTGCAGAAACAAGATAACTGCAGATACACTGAAGGCAAAGGAGTCTGCCTTGGGAATGAATAATGAGCAATGTGAAAGCAAAACATATCCTGCTTGTGTCACTTGTCTGCCCCTTTGTTAGCTAAAATCCATATTTAGTGCTAGCAGACAGCTTTCAGGACCATAGGGCTCTCTGTTCCGTTACTAATCTACCATCTTAAAGGCTTATTTCTTACCTCAGTTAACTCAGAATCATAAATGAGGGTGGGAAGGGACCTCAAGAGGTCACTTAGTCCAACCCCCTGCTCAAAGCAGGACCAACCCCAACCAGATCATCCTAGCAAAGCTTTGTCAAGCTGAGTCTTAAACACCTCCAAGGATGGAGCTTCCACTATCTCCCCAGGTAACCTGTTCCAGTGCTTTACTACCCTCCTAGGGAGAAAGTGCTTCTTAATATCTAACTTCCACTTCCCTTGCTGCAACTTGAGCCCGTTGCTCCTCGTTCTGTCATCTGCCACCACTGAAAACAGTCTAGCTCCATCCTCTTTGCAACCCCCTGCAGGGAGTTGAAGGCTGCTATTCAATCCCCTCAGTCTTCTCTTCCCCAGACTGAATAAGCCCAATTCCCTCAGCCTCTCCTCATCAGTCATGTTTCCTAGCCCCTGAAACATTTTCATTGCTGTCTGCTGGACTCTCTCCAATTTGTCCACATCCTTTCTGTAGTGCCCCAAACTGGACACAGTACTGCAGATGTCCAGGGGAATAACTTGATGGGAGTTTTACAATCAACTTCATTAAATGAGAGATGATGTGCCAAATACAATTAAAGGTATGGAGTAAACTCCTTTATAATATGTTCTTACATAGCTGTCTTTTCTTAGCATATTAGTACTTATATAACATAACATAGCATAATATAACATGCACACAATGACTTTGAAGTGCCTAACCCAGGCTCAGTATCACATAATCAACCGACTTCTCCAGCTAGCCAAGGCACATTAATATTGAAAGCGTCATCTCTACAAGGTAATTTTTGGAGACAAGGGTCACGTATAGATGCTGATGATTACTAACTGCTGTACTGATGCATTGCTCTCCTCTTGCCAGGGAGGGGGACAGTTTTAATACCATGCAGTACCAATGGCTCGGCATCTGTAGTCAGGTGTGGGTTTATTAGAGAGGAGTGCCGGTTCCTGCAAATGGAGGCAAAGCTGCTCCGAGAACCTGACATTGGATGCAAGAGCAAAATAGTAGAACAAAAAAATTCAAGAGAAGCAAATAAATCATTCACCTGATTTTGCTCTTTAGAATATTATGCCAGATGAAGACGCAAGACGCGATCAGACGACAGCTCAGATGGCATCCTGCAGAGGCGAAGGAAATCAATGGAGTCCTGATTCTGCAGCCTGAATGATAAGATTTCTTCTCCAAACAAAAGGCAGCCTCCCCACTTTAACTCCACCCATGCTCTGAGGCTGCATCATTCAGCACCACTGTTTTCAGTGGCATTGCCAGAGCTGCTGCACTTTGTAGTCTAACGATATTGCTTGTGCTTGTCGTATTTGCTTATCATAATACATTCCCAGCACCTAAAGCAGGGCAGAGTCTACAGAAGGTGTCTAATGTTTGCAAGACACCCGTGTGCTTATGCGATGTAGTAAGAATACTGATGTGAAACAAGCACCTTTTTGTATGTTGCAGTAAAACAGACATAGAAAGCTTGAATGTGAGAGTCAGACCTCAATTACTTCAGCTCCTCTAAAACTTCCCTGCCATCCCCAGCTCCTTCCTTCTTCTCAGACCTTCAACAGCCCCCTTCCACTCCTAAATCTGACTTAACCTCACTGATGGGAAATCAGAGAGTCTCTGACCTGATGATGCCAGAACGGTCCCTTACAGGGAGCGTCACTATTAAGCTGCTGGGTCACTGATCTTACAGCAAGTTATCATATACAAAACGCCACCACGTGTCACTGACAAGTGAATCGACAGCGTCACTTTTTCAAACACAGATTCAGGAAGACGAACGCAGCCAAACTTTCCCCACCACCGTGAACAAACACAGAGCTACTAAATCTTCTCATGTTCCTGATGCAAAATGCAACGTCCTTAAATGTTCTGTATTATCCACATGTATATACACGCCTGTCCATGCACACACACACGGGTACACACACGCGTGTAGGACACACAACAGCAATGTTGATGCGAGGCAAACAACCCCGATGTACCGTCTGACAGCTGCCTTCAAAAATTCCCAGGGGCCGTGTGCCACCAGCTTTCCCAAGTCCGGAGAAAGCAAGCGAGCCAGCAGCAAGTGGCAGCATCCAAGGCAGGTCGCACCCCCGGCGGTCCCGGGACCAGCGCCCCGCCCAGGGACCACGGGCTGGGCCCAACGGCGCCGCGCGCCACAGAAACCAGCACGACTTGGGGGGCTGACCCCCGGTTTGGGGCGGCTAACCCCTCAGCTATTGTGGATTGAAGCGGCAAGATAATGGGGCCTAAACCCCCAGGATTTCAGGGGCTAGCCCCCAGCTTTTGTGGGTTGAAGCTGCAGTATTTTGGGAGCTTAAACTGCAGTATTTTGGGGCTAAAGCCACAGTTTTGGGGGCGAAAATGGCACTATTTTGACGCAAAATTTGGAGTATTTGGGGGCCTACCCTTCACGGGCTGGGGGCCGAGCCCAGGTCTCTCACGGCCGCCTCAGCAGCGAGGCGCAATTTCAGGCCCGGCGGCGGCAACTGCCCACCTCCCCTCC
>JAGPOW010001167.1:21346463-21374468 GCA_030014935.1 Caiman crocodilus | reverse complement strand
TGAGTTGTCTGCATGTTAAAGCTCATTAACTTGTGCTCAGTGCCCTCTGAGCATCTCAAAGTTATGCCACTTCAGGCATAGGTTACCTGGCTGTGCTACCTAGCTCACGCTAGGGTAACTTCAGTTTGCTCCACAGAGATAAAACAAAGAATGTGCAGTCCTCCAGCATCCCAGGAGGTACCTCTCCCAGCGCCCGCCCTCCCTCTGACTTGACCACAGTCTCCAGGCATGAGGCCCGTGTCCCAAGCATGATGCATTGGCATGTGCATCCTGAGCAGTGATGTGTTTTGCAGTGGGATGTTCAGGACCATTGGCATTTCTTTTCCAATCAGCAGCATCTTGTCCACATAGGTCTGCTTGGCCTTGCTCTGAAATGACATACAGGAGCCTCACAGCTGCATCCTGCCAGGATCTCTGTGCACCCATGCCCTCACACGGTACCCACCATCCTCATTGACTAGCAGCTCCTTAGAGCTCAGCCATGATGTGTGCAAGCAAATTGTTTTGCTCCTTCAAATATTAGTGCGCACTGAACGGGGCTGAGCTCCCTAGATTGAATGCTGGAAGCTAGTTTTACACAGATCCTGGGGTTTGCCACAGCTGCGCCGCTCAGGTGGGGGGTCCCTACCAAAGCTTCTACCAAACCCAACAGGAACAATTTTTACATTGGTGTAAACAGTGATACCAGGCATAGGGCAATGCAGAATGGGGCCCATAAAAACCACCCCTAACAATGCTGATCTATTAACCTTTGCAACTTTATTGGAGACTGATTGAATAGGACCAAGACCATGCCCTACAACTGAGCTTCTAACTCACCCTCCTCTACCGCTTTCTGTTGCCAGTTGGCTGGAAAAAGAGGACTGGCGCATATTTCTGCTGCAATCCTCTGGACCCCACGTTGGGAGCAGAGCAGGCTGCAGGGGGAGATGGAGGCACACTTTCTAGTAGAGAGGCACGAGCTTGCTTCCCCTGACCCATCTCAGGCATTTGTGATTGTGGCCCAGATGCTCATAGCTGTGTGTGCTGCTTAGGAGGGATTGTGAAGGAAGGAAGGAAGGAAAGAAAGAAGGGAGGGGACACAGAAAGAAAGAGACCTTCAAGGAAGTTACTGTCCTACCCCTTCCAATGTTATATATACATTCACATAATTGTATGTATTTGTGTGTGTGTGTGTGTGTGCATATGCACACACACACACATACATAAAATAGAGCACAAGGAGTCCTCAGCTGAGATTGGGACCCCACTGTCATGAACTGTACAAACATGGTAACAGAAAGCACTTTGTTTAAAGTCTAAATGGAATGACTGTCAAAGGGTGGGAGGAAGGACATTAGGCCTGTCTTGCAGTGGGGAACGGAGGCAAAGAGAAGTGAAATGACCTGCCCAGGGTCATGGGGGAGGCTGTCAGAGCTGGAAAATAAATCCACAGTGCTTTAATCACAAGTCCTTTCTATCCCTTATGCCTAGAACAGGCTTCTTTCTAGCTGGAAAGGACTAGACATATCCCTTGTAAAGGAAAGGGGGTTAAATTACACGGAGAAGGTTCATAGATTTGAGCTTATGTTGTGAACTTGGAATAAAGAGTTTAACGGGTTTGCAAGTTTATACCCCCAGGCTTTCACCTCTCCTGCTTTGATACCACATGGCACTCTCTGGGCAAGGGCATCTGTCTTCCCCGAGCAGCGGTGGATGGCAACGTGTGAGCTGGTGAAACGCCTTTCCGCAGGCTGTAAAACACCCAGGCCCACTCCCTGGCTGCGTTCGGTTCTTTGCTTTTCTTGGAGAATTCCTGAGCCCGCCGCTGGGGAGCGTTGTGTGCCGGGGGATCGTAAAGATGTCTGGGGTTTGCTGCTGGACTATCACAAACCTCACGTTTGTAGTTTCTGATGGTTGCCGCTGTAGGACGTTTTATACAAAATGCCGCCTGTTTCTTTCTGCCGACGTTTCACTTTGCTGATCTTTCTCCTGATATTCTAGGGAGCTGGAAGGAACATGCCTAATGAGCAAGCTCCCCTTTCCCCGAAATCCAAAATGTGCCAAACGGCCGCGGCACAGAGCTGCTTTGTTATATGTTAGGGTGAGCTTGGCGCTCGTCCACCTGGCGGCAGCGCGAGAATGGAGTGGGCCAGGCTGCGATGTTAACAGGCCTAAAGAGCATCGCTCTGCCTTGCCTAGGCCAGCAGTCAAATCTTTTCCCTGTTCAAGTCCTGTATAAAAATCCAGCCCTCCCAGCCAGCTGCTGCTGTCGTGCAGTGTTCGGTGACGGGGCTTCGTTTAACGGACAATTCAGACTGTCTTTAGTCCTTTGAAACCTGTGATGGTAAGGTGGCAAGAAACTGCCCTGCTCTGAACTCTGGGTTAGGCACAAGCCAATGCTCCAGTTTTACACAGACATATATATGCACATGCTGACCAGAATGGCAACCTACCAGCCAGCTGCCTGCTGGGTGTACTCATGGCAAGCGCACCGTCAACAGCCTAAGAGTGAATGCTTTTCTGCGCCCCGCTCGGTTCAAGGACTACTGGGTTTGAGATCAGTTGCCCATGCTAGAATCCATAACCGAGCCCTTGCCTGTGACAACGTGGCGGCAGGCAAAGCACCCAGGTTTTCACCCCATTTCAGTGTTAGTTCAGACTGTAGATCAGCCATGCAAGACAGATACTTCTGGCAATGCATGGGTTTAGTCTCATCAAAGCCATCACCGAGTTCAATCTCCCGTTGTTGGAGGACCAGACAAGTTCTACATTCGTTTAACTGGAAGTGATAATAAGATGCTTGTGCCCAGGTTTCAGGCTGGAAGGCGCTGTGCGCCACACAGTATCAACAAGGCATAGCCACCGAAGCAGTAATGTATTTCCCCCCAATCAAAGACTTCTGTTAAAGCTGAATGCTGTGTATCCGAGAAAAGACATGCTATCATTTGGCGGCTGCAGAGAAGTGTATTGATTCCCCATTGCAGCGAGGCAGGGGAATTCTTTACAATCTCAGTGTTCGGCCTTGAAGACACATAATTGTTTTCCATTAGCCTGCTGAAAAGGCCAAGAGAAGCACAGAGAAACCTGCAGGCACGAAATTTGTGGTCAGGCCGTAAATTATAATCTCAGCTCGCATCTTTTTATTGTGCTTGGTTTCAAAGGACTTTGAAGAACTTGGCATCCCTAGGGAGCTGGTGGCAGATCTATAAATTATGCGGCAGCCTCTTGAAAGTGTCTGCCTCGATCTTGGGGGGGTGGAAAAAAAGGATGTGAAATGCCATTTGCCGAGCAACCGGCTACCAACATTGCAGCCTTATGATTGATACGGTAGGGATGAGGGCGGATTAGAGATGGATATTTTTAGAGAGCGGGAGTAAATTTGCTTTATTCGATAGCAAAGATGGATATATCCAGGCAACTGGCAATGACGTCCTGCGTTCATTGGGTTTCGACCTCCCAAAGAATTATTCACAGGTGCCATTAAAAGGCTGTTTTTCCTACACTCAAGCTCATTCAGGCAGGCTCTGGAAGAGCTGCGAGAGCACACCAAGAGCAGAGCTCATGCACGGTGCCTGGAGCACAGGGATGCTGGCTTCTGCTCCTACTTCTTCCCTGCTATGCATCCTTCATCAGGTCACTTCACCTCTCTCTTTCCACCTGTGCCTTTTTCCTGGCACCATGTGGGCAAGCCCTGATCTTGGCTGAAGCCTCTGCATATAAGCAGCGAATAATCGGCATGGCTGTGGCCATTCTTGACCTTAGCAATGCTGAAATGAATGGCCTTTCAATAACGTCTCTCCCTGGAGGAAATGCAGGGAAATTCGGTGTCTGTATAGCTGAGCCGAGGGGTCCTTTCTGCCTCTGAAATTACTGAATGGGCAAGTAAGCCAAGCAGGATTTAGCTGGTAGAGGGTTAAGACCCCTGGCACAAATCCATATTATTCTTGCTGGTCACACAGGTAGATCTGCCTGGTTTAGAGCAGCCTGAATTATTTTAGTGGGGGCTAAAGGTGGCAGTTACAAAGCGAGCCTAAGTCCCATTGTCGAAAGGGCCGTCTGTTCCCAAAGGCGTTAGTCTCAAAATGGGATTGGGGCTCACAAGTCATTAGGCATCTTGGAAAATGTGATGTTAAATGCGCATTTAAATGAAACGCAGGTAGGGTTTTCTTGCGCCCACTGGGGCTTAGGAAGGGATAAAAGCCAAGCCCTTTAAGCCTGTGGGTTATGGAAGAAAAGTATTCGTTAGCATAGGCAGGCACCTAACTTCTGCCAGCAGAAAACCACCGGCATCCTGCAGATTAGTCCCAGAGGTGAGGCCAAACCTTAGGGTTCCCCCCGTCTCTGGGGTCCCCTGTGCAGATATGCCCTGCTGTTGTGGGGGTGTCTGCTGGGGAGCCCCTTGCTTTATGGGAGGAGCAGGGAGGCTTCCTTGGTGAGTGTGTCCCGTGGAACGAGGCCCATCGCTGTTTGATGTTACTGAAAACGGCAATCCCTCTGCCTGTCCTATCTACGCACCTGGAAAGCACAGCAAGCCGACCGCCTGCGGGTTCCCGACTGCCACTGAGCCGATCCACCAGTGCTCGCCAGCCACCGTCGGGGTGGGCTGCTATCCCCAGCGGTCCCATCCCACCTGAGGCTGCTCGCCGCTGTTCTGGCCTCAGCCTAGCTCCCCTCGTGTATCCTCGTGCACCTCTCACCTGTCCCTGGCATTTCTTGGGCTTCCTGTGGCAGGGGGCAGGCCCCGAGCTGCCGTATGTGTAGTATTTCTGAACAAAAACACAGGAGATGGAGGGTTTTTTTTCCATCTGGGTGTGGTGGCTTGGCCAGTGCAAAGTTACCAGATTAGGAACAGATGGAAGAAGATGCAAAAGCCCTGGTGATCGGTGAGAGGCTAATGCTTACCAGCACAGAGGTGGGAGAGAACAGGCTGGGGGCATTCTTCATGCTGGGGGCAGCGGAGTTTGGATGATCAGCTCCGGCAGGGTTGCTGCATATTAAAGCATAGCCCCAAGGCCCCACACACTACCTTTTTTTCACATGTACATGTGTGTCTGCAGCAATCCCAAATCTTAGATGTCCTCCAGGTGACAGAAAGCCCTTCTCCTGGGATGGACAGCAGCACTGCAGCCTGCGCTGGGACCAGACTCCACTTGGAGAAGGTAATGAGGCTGGCAAAATCCAGCTGGTTTTATATTTATTGTCCACCTCTAATGTAAAATCAAACAACATGCTGCTTGAGCCTTAAGGAAACCCTGTTCCGATGTAGGAAGAGTTTTGTTATGTGCTTGGCTTCTCCCTGAATGCTCTTGGGGGACAGCATGTCTGCATATCCAACCCGCCGCCGGCAGAAGGCGCTTGCTTGCTTTCCAAAGGATTTGACCTACATACTGTGCAACAAGTCAAAGCAGAAGAAAACTTTGGGTCTTACCCAGGTGCATTTGTTGAAAAAGGAATTAGGCGAGGGCGGGATGAGGAGCTTTTCTGTTTAATTGCTCTGTCATCTGATGCTTTGCCTCTCCTAAGAAGTTTGAGGTGCAGCATGGAGACTTTGAGGCTGCATTGTCAATGGAGACATGCTAGCAGCTATTTCCCCGTGAATCTGCAGCCCAATGGATGTGTTAAAACAGGGCTTGGTTCCTGTTGTGGTGCATTTGTGGGCATGAGTGGGAGTGACATTAGAGATACAAGCAGAACAGATCATAGAAAAATAGAATCATAGAAAATTGGGCTGGAAGGGACCTCAGGAGGTGACATCTAGTCCAACCCCCTGCTCCAAACAGGACCAGCCCCAGCTACATCATCCCAGCCAAAGCTTTGTCTAGCCAGGTCTTAAAAACCTCCAAGGATAGAGATGTCAAAGGGAAGGTCTCCAGTACAGTCCCTCCCGTCCCTGTAACCTACCTATCTCAGGTATCTAAAGCAAAGTGGCCAAATGAGTTGGAGAAGCTGAGTAAATACTCCAGCACTTGGCTCTATGCTGGTTGTAAGTGAACTAGCTAGCTTAAAGCAGTGTCTACAGTGGAGACATGGCTTAATAAGAGTGTGTAGACAGAGAGAGGCGTCTACTGACTTTGGCTAAGAGTCATTTGTGCTGCTAAGGTGGCAAAAAGGACCTTCAAAATTGCCCTGAATTGGTGGTCCTGGCTGTGCTGGGAGCACATTGTGTACTGGTAATTGGAGCCTAGGCTACCAGACCACCGACCAGTAATTCTCCCCCTTTCCCAGTTGGGGTGAACTGCTGGGACTCTTTCACGGCAGCCTGGCCAAGCAGTGTTGCTTTGTGGCTGAGGCAGGCCAGTTTCTGCTCTGCCCAGCTCCAGTGCCGAGATGCTGGGCTAATTCCCAGGCAAGTGGCCGACTAACCTCTTTGTGCGGTTTTACCTGCAAAACTGGTCTGCTGTTATGCATGCACTTCACAGGGCCCTGCCTGGACCAAGGCAGGCCCATTGGTTTCAGCGCTTGGCAGACTGCTAGTGCTGCACAATAGGCACGTCATGCCATTTATGCAGTGCCTGCTGCCAGATGCTGGCAGAACAGATGTTAGGGGAGGGCAAAGTTGCTGTCTCCAGCCACTGTCTGAGCCCCAGTACAGAGGAAACCGCCTCTGCTCTACATGGGGCAGGGTACGCTGATCCGACCCCCTGGGGCAAACCAGGCACTGTTTGACTTGAAATGAAGAGCAGAAAGCCCTGATCCTGCAACCAGTTCGGCACTTGAGGGCTCCCAGGATGCCAGCAAGGCTGCTCGGATGTACAGAGCTCAGGACGTGCGCGAGTGCATCCTTCAAAAGAGACTTGGCTTTTGGATAAGCTCACTTGCCATTCTCAGGCTGGCCTGCAGCATCTCTCTGCAAACCACAGGCTTTTTTTCTGCTATAGACAAAGCGTTGGTGACTCTGGGAGTTGAGAACTCTTGGTCCTAGCCCTGGCACTGCAAGTTTCTGGCTCAGTCATTTTACCCGTGCCCTGTGCCTCAGTGTTCCCATCTGTAGCATGGGACTGGTCATGCCTGAAGCGTTAACTCTTGAAAGACCCACTGAGCTTCTCACTTCTTTTTAGGAATTGCCGGTTGCATTTTTAATTGACATTTCACAATTTTTCCCTTGCTCAAAGCACCTGCCCCTTTTCACTATTATTATGTCACAGGAACCAACAAAAGGGAAGTCCCCAGGTGTCCTAACCAGCAAGGAGCTGTCTCCTGTGCCTTTGGGACTGGGCAGGGACGTGCAGAGAAAATAAAGCACAAGCAGCTCGTAGCTACACACAACACATCTAGCTGCCCCAGGAAATAAATCAATGCCTTGGACACTGACAGCTCAAGGCCCTGTAATTAGTCCTCCCAGCTAACGAGATGTTGAGTGATGTTTTCAGGAAATGTGTTGCTGCTCCCCAATGACCTGAGGCTTGCATGGAGCAGTTTGCAATTTTCCCCTTTCTCTACGGCAGGAAACTTATGGATTTTACTCCTGGTCCACAAAGAAAACCTCGGGCTTAAATGAGCCATGGAACGGGAGGTGTGAAACTATACAGGCAGCACGTTGGGCCGAGCAGAAAAACATACAGAAGTCATGGAGAAAGCCCTTCTGCCTTTCGCCATAAATGGGCCTTGACTGTGGCGCTCCCGAGGAATGCGTGCAAAAGCAGACCTGTCACAGGACAAATACAACACGTTGCAGGCAGAGACATCGCCTCAACCAGGCCTCCCACGGCGTTCCAGATACGACTGGAGCTGCAGAGGTGCAGCGCCCCTTTGATTCCCAGGAGAGCTGGGAGCAGAACTCCAGATGCCTTTGTGCTCTGACAAAAATGCTGTTTCGAGACCTGAGCCAGGCAAAGCCAAACCTACAGCATTTCATGGAGTGGGGAGGGGAAACATTGGCCAGCACCAGATCAAATTTTAGCCCCGTTGAGGTGGCACCTTTCAGACCAGAAGAACATCTGAGCCTGGCCTTTCGGGTGGAACTACTAGCAAGAGAAATCAGCCCATAGTTTTATGCCAGCTGCCAAGCAGGCATCAGATATTGGTCTAGGCTGGATTTGAACCAGCAATTTGGGATGAAAGACTTTGCATTACACCAAAAGAGTCCTGTTCTAGCCTCATGATTTTTATACAATGCCTTGCAAATTCAGCTCTAACGTGCCTTTGAAGAGTCGGTTAACTATGAAATAGCAGCTCTCCGATCCCTCACTTATGCAAAGCTGGATCCTGACGCTATACCAAGTTCTCCAAGTCAATTAAAAAATGAGCTGGGAGGCCTACATTTGATGGCTGTCAAAATAATACCAACAGGCAGCAATTTGCTGGCAACATGTAAAAGCAGGCAACAAATCAACCGGTAACATGCAGTGGATTGAAACGAGATCAAAGCAAAAGGCAGCTGACTTTGAAATGGCTCTGAGGGTCGGAGAGAAACAAGCAAAAGCTGAGAAAGTTCAGAGGAAAACAGCTCTAGAAACTGCAGTGTCGGTTCAGGATCGTGTTAGCAGCTTTGATACTCTGATATACCCCCACGCTGGGCATCAAGACAGGCTTTGAGCTAGGGACATCTGCTGTGGTTCGAACACAGCCCTACTCATTTGTATGCCAGCAATGCTTGCAGGTCCTAGCTGAGTTAGGAGTGCTATGTGCTAGGTGCTGCACGTACACGTAGCAGGGGAGTGTCCCTGGTCTGTCTCAAAAGCCCTCTTATTGCATCTGGACGGTAGCCGATCTCCTAGGATTCTCCTAGATCAGAGGTGGCAAAATGCAGCCCGTGGGCCGGATGCGACCTGCCAGGCCATTCCATCTGGCCCGTGGGGCCCCTAAAAAATGTAAAAAATTAATATCGATCTGCCCCTGGCTGCCTGTCATGCGGCCCTCGATGGCTTGCAGAAACTCAGTAAGCAGCCCTCCGCCCAAAATAATTGCCCACCCTTGTCCTAGCTGCCTGGTAGAGCTGGGTTTTCATGGCTGCGCCAGCTTCTCCCTGCCCCTCCCTTATCCTGCCATCAATTCTAGCAAGGAAATTGCCTCCCTGGAGCTATGTTCTGCAATATCTTCTCCTGAGCCCCGAGGTCGTGCTGCAGCAAGGGTGCCCCATGCCTAGGAAAGGGGCTAGTGCCACTCCTCTTGGAACGGCACCCATTATCCCTGCGGGGGATGAGTAAGGCCACCCGTGCTCTCTGCCTTCTGACTGTAACAACCTGGAGATTGGTTTTCAAAGCAGTGTCTAGCTAGCTGCCAAACTAATGGTGAGCGCTTAAAAATCATTTGGATCGATACTAGGAAGAGCCTGCCCTTTGGCTAATCAGACTGCTCAGGTCATCTTCCAGTGCCCCATTCCCTACCCCCATCATCCATACAGATACCAGGTAGGATTACGTCATCTAAATGGCCCTCTATTGATCAGTAAATGGAAGGGGTCAGCTCTACAGTGCAGGTCTCCATGGAGACAACAGCTAATTGGCCAGGGGTGAAAATCATCTGAGGTCCAAATCCCGATTGACTGTTACTGTTTGCATGACAGTAGTGCTCAGAGGTATGCCTGGTGCTGTGCAAGCACGCAATGAAATGGCAGCCTCTCCCCAAAAGAGTTTCTCAGAGTTTCAGCAGCAAGCCACCATTGCAATGGGATCAATGGCACAATTCCCATGGGTTTCTGGGGAACCATGATTTGGCTCCAAACATGGGATCTGAGGACTCCCGTCCACAAGCTAAAGGGAATTGGCTAACCTTGCTGCAGCCTGCAAAATCTCAGCGGTCCGGCAAGAATCCAGCCCCAGGGACTACCACCCACCCTGCTGCCCGAGGAACTGGAAGCTGGATGAAGGGCGGGTAGCGGGGTATTACACAAAGCACATCAGAAAGCCAACCATGAGCATCATTCTGTGCTCTCCTAATTAGAGGGACCGCTTGGCTGTTTCAGTGAGCGACGGTGGGATACTGCGTGCAACATCGTTAAAGTATGCTAGTAAAAAAAGCTTTCATCTTTCTGGCATTTTCTTGGCGCAGCCTTCGCTTCTCACAGAAGCTTGGGTGTTGAACATTAAGTGCTGCTACATTTTTTACACTGTCAAATGTATTTACGCAGATAAGATTAGAGTCCACATCACGGTGTAAACAACCCCCAGAGCCTGCAGCGCCAAGAGCACAGGCTGCTATCACTTAGTTCTTGTAGGCAAGGGTCACAATAATTGGCTTTTAGCTTCAGTTGCAGTGCAGGACAGGGCAAAAATCATGGCATGTTCAGATGCCCTCTGTGGACCAGACTGTGGAGGGAGATGCTTGTCAGAGGTGGATTGTCTCAAGGGCATAAGGTCAACAAGACTTTCAAGCCCTCAAATGGATCACAAGTGTATAGCAACCCTCCCACCATAAGCCTCAGACATCTGGGTCATGCCTATGAATCTACGAGGGATAATCCACAGTGATATGACATGAATCCACAGTGCTCCCAGCTGATGAAGTTGCTGCTTTGGGGCCAGTAGAGGAGGCATACAGTGAAGATCCCTGGCCATATGCCTGTTAGAAATAGGCTCTTTTTGTTGTGTTGTTAGTAACGTGGACTCAAGAGTCAGTGGGGGCCCTCAGTTGTCTTCTCCCTGGCATAGGAGCAAGGGGGAAAGCACAAATATAACCAAGGACAGAAATCAGCCCAAAATGTCATGCAGGCTGAGCGAAGAAATGGATGCCGGATGGTGCTGCTGGGAATTTTTAGCAGGAATTTGTTTGTGGCTGCGGCGGGAGACTGAAAAAATAGAACATGGTGATCTGAAGCTAAACGGTGCCAAAAACCAAAGAACCGTGTTGACTGCACATTATCGGTGTAGTCTCGATCAGGCACAGGACACGTCTCTCTTCCACACATGGCTATGTCTCAAGGAGCATTTACGAGATGGTGCGGGAAATACTTCTTAAAGGAAAAGTGTCCCTCACGTCCATAATGCCTGGTTAAGCTTAAGTCTCTGAAAAGCGAGCAGAATACGGCACCGCACATTCATTCATGCTTGTGTCTCTTATTTTCACCACTTGCAGCTCAAGCTACGTTAGCTGAAATATTTGCAGCCCAGTCCAACAAGCGCTCTTTCCAGGTTTGCTTCTCCACAACGAAACAACAGACATCGCTGCGCACAGTGGTCAGAGGCTCCAGGACTCTAGAATTACTGTAGGTTGCCGGTTTTGGATTTGAGCCTAAAACAATGAAACTGAATGAGAAAAAGGCATTTGGATGCATTGCCTCCATGCCATTTCGAATGGTTTTTGGTGGAGATCCAGTCAGCTCGGTGCCACAGTTATGCAAGTCAAGGCAAAAAAGGTAGTTGCCTTGCTCTGCGCCACTCTAGGAGACCACAGCAATGAGTATAAATAGCAGCGCGGAGTTTTCTGAGGACCTGAAAAAGACATCACTTTGCTATAGCGATTTGTGGAGCATGAGAAGAAAAGAACATTGGGAGAAATCTCGACTCGTTGAAGTCAACAGGGGTTATGTCAGTGGCACCTGGATTTTATCTGTCATATTGACATGTGATGGTTTGCAAAAGGATCAGTGTATAACAAACGGACACAACATCCTGATGGGGTTAGTAGTAGGCAACGGCTTTGGGCTGAAACTTAGGAGCTCTGAATTCAACTTCTGGCTCTGCCAGAGCTGTTCTGGATGATCTTGGTCAAATCACGCTGACCCTCTTGGCCATCCTTTCCAGTCGGGGATAATACTACCTGCTTTCTCTCCTCCTTTGCCTGTCCCCTTCATTCAGAGTGGGAGCTCTTGAGGGGAAGGGCCCTTTCTTACGGTCCTGTGAAGTGTCTGGCACACTAGGGCCCTATGGTATAAATGACTAATAAGGATGAGAGGTACAAAAGGAAAATCAGTGAAAATACTGAAGGAAGATGCAAAATGAATCACTCATAACAGAAACGCAGAACAGCTGAATAATCCCAAATATACTATATATAGTATATTTATAGTATAGTGTGTATGTATATAGTATAGTGTGTATGTATATATATATAGTTCCTGCACCATAATATATAATGGAAGTGTCTTTAACCAGCAAGGCCTAGGGAGCAAACTCAGGCTGAATTAAAAGGATGTAAATGAAGCTGCATGTTCTTACTCTAAGTCTTAATTTGACTCATGTAAGTTTTAGGAAGAACCAAATGAGAAAGATGGGTTTGTAGGCCCCATTAATAATGCTGATCTCCAGCAGCATACCAGAAACAAGATTGTTCAAATTTATTCTAATTAACCTGCTAATCAAGGACTCACACTCTCACACACATCTATATCTATATCTATCTATATATCCCACATATAGCTATATCCCATGTTCCTTTCTCAGACTCCCATGGGGATGGGAAAGCTTAGAAATTTAATACAATCCTGTGGTTGAGCTTAAACATTAGGAAGGTTTCAGGCTATTTTTTATGAGAACCAGATGAATTTCTAAGCTTGAAATGCAAAATAAAGTAGACTGATTAACTTTGATCTGGTGACCATCTGTCATTGTGTGTGCTGTCTGAGCAGCTAAATGAAATGCTGGAAGAAAGGGTTATCAGAAACACGAACCGGATAAAGCAAAGGAAGAAAGGCCCATGGCTTAAGCACTGTTACTAACTGGATCATCTCTGTTTGCTGTGCTAGGAAGATAAATTTTAGTGTTCAAGTTGTAGCCCCTGTACTCTGCAGCATACATCCTCCAATTTTTCATTCCTGGATTATGAATTATCAACCTACATATGTTATTCTTGCCGCATTTTGTGAAATTTCCCTTAATTTTGCGATTACAAAGGCTTGAGTTTGGTGAGTTGGTATAAATCAAGAGAGCTCACTGATACCTAACCTATAAGATGCTGAAAGCAACCTAAAGCCATTAGTATTTGAATGCTAGGAAATTATTCTTGCTGCTGTTGTTAACTTGTTCTGCAGCACTGCCAGGGAGACTCCAGTCCGAACCAGAAGCCTATTTTATCAGGTGCTGTACAAGCTCAGAATAAAAAAGAAAGTGTCTTGCCCAAAAGAGCTTAAAGACGTACCTAAATGGGGTAAGTTATCTGCAAAAAACTAGGGCTGTTATCTTAGACTTCTTGCTGTCATAGCATAACTCACTTTGTGAGCATTCATTCTGGAACACACGTTCCCTTCTCTGGTTTAGCTTTTAGTGGTATATACTAACCTGGGGAAAAAAACATTTCTCTGATTTTGGGAGAAGTGTTCCCAAAGGGAGTTACACAGGTACAACAATAGAAGGTGTGTAGTGGTGCTGATCAATTCTCGACGAGCGTCAAGACAAGTGGCGCTAGGTAGATATGACGAAGGGATGCAGACCACGAGAATTGCATTTCGACGTTACAGAAATGGTGTGTGCAATGTGGTGGCTTTGGTCCCCTCCCTGATGGACAGGTGCATCCGCACTATGCAGAAGCCATCAGCACAACTGACCATAAGTTCCAACTTTTTTGGTGGCAAAGTCAACAGAGGAGCTGCAGTGCCCAGGCCATTGAGATGCAATGCCCCTCTTACCGCAGAGGCAGTCTGCTGCCAGGCAGGGCAGAGCTACGTGGTTGTGCTGCCTACACGTGCAAACTAAGCCGAAGCCTTCAGAAGGCTCCAGGACAGTCATGTGGAGTCCTTGCACCGAGACAAGGTGCTTGCAGATATTTGCAAAACAGAAGATGAAGGTTTCATGGTGCAAAATAACCCAGCTGGTTTCAAATCACTGGCAGTATGTTGTACTGGCAGCTCAAACAATAAAGCTCAGTGGATAATGAAAGCTTTCTGGTGCCATCAAGGGACAGAAAGATGATAGAAACCAGACCTTCCTGTCCATAATGGGGGAAAAAATGGGGAGAAGGGGATATGGAGGGAAGAATGAAATGGAAGGCAGTAAAATACCCTCAATCTCAGAAAGACCCATTGGGTTTTGGAGCTATCAGCAAAGGGACTGAATTGGCAAGGAACAAGAGTGGCAGTGAGGGCAGCAACGGCCAGTGAAGAAGTCTGAAATACAGAGAAGGTTTGCCTGGAAATGGTTTCTAACAAGCAGGGGCACAGAGAAGATGCCAACGCATACTTGGAAAGCCATCCTTCTCCTCCCATCATCTGCCCTGACGTGACAACAAGTCTCCTTTCATGTGAGGAGCGATGGGGACCGCAGAGCCAGAGCAAGTCTGATCCACATTCACCGGGGCGGTTGCTGCCTGAGGGACATGCTCTTGGAAATTCAAAGTATCTGCTCTTTAAAGAAGATGGTCTCATGTTGACAGGTCTATCTCTGTGCCAGGGGCCTGACCTGACCGCCCAAGGTGGGGTGCAGCCTCTGTGCTATGATGGAGGTGGCTCAACAAGAACCGGGGCGGGGGTTTCTTGAGATTTTGGGAGTGCCTTGGGTGGCAGGAGGCACTTCACTTCTAAGGGAGTCATGTATTGCTGAGTTTCCCAGCGCTCGGTGCACGCTTGGCTGCTGGAATGCCCAGAGGAAAGGGTCAGGGCTGCTGCAGTTTTGGTGCTGCTCTGAGGACAGAGCGAGTCACGTTAAGTCCAGGAGTGGTGGCGAATGCAGTCCAACATGAAGAGAAGCCTTTGGAATTTCATCAGGATTTCCCCTCGCTGCCCCAGGGACTCCAAGCTCCTCCAGCCACAGTCTCCTGCCTGGTACGCAGGCCCAGCTCCCCTCTCGAGGTCAGTGGGGAGGGGGCATATACAGCACTTGTGTGGATTCAGTTGGCTTTGATAAGACTCTGACATTAGCATTCAAAATCTCAGGTTCAATGCAAGAAAATCCAGTAATCAGGCTCCATTACACCTCAAATGACCCAAGGAAGAAAGTGTGGTGTGTATACCTCAGTAGGCTTAATACATATATCCATATACATATATATACATACATATAAGTGTGTGTGTGTGTATATACACACATACATACACACACACACATTATATATATATACATACATATATAAGTGTGTGTGTATATATATATACACACACACACATACATAATATATATACACATACATATATATACACACATATATACATACATATATGTCTGTATGTATATACATATACATACATATATATATACATATACATATATATGTATTAATAATACATACATACATATATATCCATATACAGACACACATATATATGTGTATACATACACAGATACACACACACGCATACATATATATATACATGTGTACACACACATACTATAGACAGAGTGTGTGTATTTACACTGTCATGTTTTCACAGATGAAATCTGAACCCATTTCTAAATGCCATTCTGGTGGAGTTTGGAGGACACCCCTTTGCAGTGGATGGGTGGCACCTATGGTATAAGAGAGAGGCCACTGTCCTCCAGGCCACGTGAAAGACGGGTCCAAAACTGAGCTGTGTGACTCGAGGCAGCCCCTAGCTTGGTGCCCCGACCAAGGAATCTACTTCTGGCACAGCAGAACGTCCAGAAAAACAATGTGAGAAAAGTCTGTAACGTGGACCTGTGAGAGCGCGCTTTTTGGGCAGAGTGCTGGCAAAAAGGGGTCTTGTGCCTGTAAGCAAAGAAACTGCCTCCTGCCTGATCCCAGCAGTGTTCAGGGAAACAGGACTTGGTGCCCATTCTTCCTAGGCAAACAAGACGGTTTCTGTTCGGAGGAGAAACTGCCAATGGAGTTAGGTATTTCACGGGTGCAGTCTATGAAGCCGGTGTATCGGTGACCTGCTTGAGTCAGAGCAGGTCCAGCTAGAGCCTGTTAGACTGGAAGCTTTCCCCAGAGGAGCATCCTGTTCCCTAAGAGGCCACAGGAGGGTTGCGGTGCTCCAGATGGTCTTGTCAAAATTAAGACCTAAGAGCACCGTGATTTGTGGTTTGCATCTCGGGGAAGTGAAATTCTCTGCTAAACTTCCAGCGGGAGAGAGGAACAAGGGGGGATCCCCTTCCCTGAGTCTTCACTGAAAACAATGGCAAATCTTTTAAAGTCAATTTGCAGAACGCTACCAGTGCTGCTGGAAGAGTGAGCTCCGGGGGGAGAATGGGAACGTCCAAGTGAAAGGCCCAGAACTAAAGGAAGTTTTCAGGGAGGCAGGTTAGCTCTTTGCTTTCTTCTTACCATTTTTTCCTTCTTCCTGTATTAGGTCTGGCTCTGCAAACAGCTGCACCTGGATGGAGCCTGGCACTGGTCGAAACACCCGCTGGATATCGCACAGCAGCACGTGCTCATGGAAGGGGAGCTTTCTGGAGGGAGGGCTGTGTCCTGCCAAGAGGTGGTAAGAGGTCCATGGGCAGACGGCTTGCAGGCCAGGTAGAAGCAAGATAATCCAAGGCTTGGGGCAGTCCGCAGCTGGCACCACACAAGCTCACCCCTACCCTCTGCCCCAATGACGTGGTCCTACCTCCTTCTTGGAGCAGCAGTGGGTCTCAGAGACCAGATGAACAGGGAAGTTTACAACTTAGAGCTACTGTTTCAGGCTCTCTGCAAACTCAAGTGGCTCGGTTACTCACAGTTCATATTTTCCAGATTTTCTTTACATCCAGGGCTAGAAAGATTTGAAAAAGAACCACAACAATGACCAAAAAAAATGGTGAGAGTCTCACTTTGGAACTTGACTGTAGACGCTCAGGGCTAAGAGCACCCACGTCTTCATTTGGCCCTGACTACAGGATCATAAATCATACCCATTTGATTGCCCCATCTATTTCTCTGTGAATAAAGGCCTGCACTCTGCTATCTATTACCTAGCGCTCCGTGTAGTCTGGATTTTAAAGTGCTTGTACCACTGAGCTCGCATTATGTTCCTAGGGAGCTTATTTCATGGGCTGACACAGGTCACCTATTCATCCATCCCTTTTTCACCACTTGACAAGTAATACAGCAGCAAAGGCACGAGTCATGGGCATTAAATATTCAGTCTAAAACTTAAGTGACTTAATATGATTTGGTTCAAGTCCAGGTCTGATTCTTAGGGTGGAAAATGGCTTGTGAGAGGGTCAGGCTTTCAGAAGAGCTGAGTGCATCGGGAGCATGTCGGGTGCCAGCCTCTGCTGCAAATCTGCTCCCAGCTGTGGCTGTCGAGCTCTTGAAAATCTGGCGGGTGGAGCGCAAGAAAATGTACTGGGCTGGGGTGCGGTGAGGCCAAATAACAAAACCCTATTAAAAATGTTTGTAGTGTGTGAGGGTTGGGAGCCAAGAGGAAAAGGCTAGAGCCCTGGCACCAAGGGAGGAAGCAAAACTGAAGAGACTGCACACGACCGATCTACTGGGAAGAAACCAGGCCGAGTCAGCTTTCTTATTCCTCCCCCACCGCCCCCTCTGTAGATATTTCCTGTGCAGACAGTTTCTAGAGACATTTCCTGAGGTGGTTGCACAGCCAAAGTTGTATTTTTTTCCCTTTTACCACACTCTGTAAAGTTACAAGGGGGGGGGGGTGTAAAAAAAAAAGGATGATATTGAGGTAACATTATCTGCTCAGACAAAGTGTAAGCACATTACCAGCCAAATATAACAGGCTCTACATCAAATCCACGCAAGCTTTTAAAACGTGCAATGGCAAAGCCTTATCCTGCCCATTTGGAGCCTGCTGCGCTCCTGCTTTTCAGGGCTTTATTACCCTGAGCTTTGCAGCGGACTACTTTTCTCAGACAACCGGGTGACATGCAGACTGGGGGGCAAAGCAGATTTCCCGTGGAAGATTTTGGGCCTAATCTGACAGTGTGGCTGGGATGCCAGGGCCACTCTTAACAGCACTTCTCGTGGCTGTCCCAATGCCCTCCCCATCTGAATCCATCTGTCTTGTCTTATACGTACAATATAAGGTCTTTGGAGAGCGTGCCTGATACCTGTTGGAAAACCAGGCGGTCCAGCAAGTTCTTGGAACATGCTGGGGATGACGACTGGCTCTGAAGGGGAGGGTGACAGGGGGACTGGTCATTTCAGGTTTGATTTGGACCGACTGGGAAGAACAGGTCAAGAACCTGAGGGTGGACGGCGTTTGTGGGAGAGTGACCGTGAGTCGTCGTTTCCAGGGAAGGGAGGAGCGACAGCAGGAGGTGAAGGACAAGGGAGTTGAGTAAAGCCAACTTCCGGGGACAGGCAGGCTGGGTTTCTGGGGGAGAAATTCGAGGAAAAGGATCTTGGGAAAGCTCACAGGTCTTAAGGGGGGAAATACTGAAGGCTCAATGGGAAAATATCCTAATTCCCTGGAAAGATGGAAGTGCAGCAAAAGACCAGTGTGGGTGCATCAGGGACACCTTTAATGATGTAGCTAATCAAAGGGGCATTGGACAAACAGTAGAAACAAGGACACGGGACTACAGTGACTCTAAAAGAACAGCACAAGCACGTGAGGATAAAATCAGAAAGGCTAAACCGCAACAAAGAGTTATAACCACCCGGGGACAGAACCGGCCATAAGGAAAAGCTCTATTAAAGCACTGAAAGATGGAGCAAGTAAAATGCAGGTCCATTTTTTGCAGAGAAGAGAGTACAGAATGGATGACACCCAGCAGAATGTGGCATTCAATGCCTTTCTTGTTTCAGCTTTCATAAACCATGGAGCAATGTGACTAGATGCTTAACTCAATTAATTTTAACAAGGGGGAAACAAACCACAGGCCAGGGTAGGGAACGAATGTGACAGAATAGGCTGTATCTTTATAAGACTTGCAGGTGACACCAAGCTGGAAGAGGCTGCCAGTGCTTTGCAAGACAAGATGAGAATTCAAAATGATCCTAATTTAATGGGGGAAGTGCTCCAAAAATCAAAAAGAATAAATTCAACAAAGGCAATTGCAAAGCGCTTCTTATATTTAGGAAGGAGAAATCAAATGCACTGAAGCAAAATGGGGGGATAATAGGTTGGGTAGTGCAGAAAAGGCTCTGGGCTCACAAACTGAGGATGAGCTAACACAGCGTTGAATTGAAAAGAATATACTATACTATATACTATATATATAAAACTATATACTATATACTATACTCTCTCTCTCTCTATATATATATATATGTATATAAAACCACTCTGCTCATGCCTGGTGAGATCTGCAAGTGCAGTGTGCTCTGTTTTGGGCACCAAAAATAGACAAATTATTGCCTATTGTGTATGGCAAGGAAAAAACCTGATAAAAGATTTATCTAAAAAACCCCATGATCTCCTAAGGAAGGAAAGCTTGAAGGCCCTGGGTTTGTCTCGTCTCGAAAAGAGAAGACTGAGAAGGGATGAGAAAAGAGTTTCCCACTATGTAAAACATCTGGTAAATAGGACAGGGATTGAATCCACAAAAGTAAGTCGAGAAAGAATCGGTTTCATCTGCAGTTGTTGGAAGTGTTTAGGAATAGGAACACGTTAGACAAATCTCTGTCAGGGTTGGTTCAGGGTTATCCGATCCTTCCTCTACATGGAGGGACGGACTAGCAGACTTCCCGACATCCTTTCCGGTCCCACACGTCTATGATTGCCATTGGATGGTGCAGTGAGACGCAGCAGAACAGGCAGCAATCCAGGCTGTTTGGCTGGTGCTCTTTGTGGTGCCCCCCACCAGCAGTTTTTCCAGCTCCTGCAATTATCTCACAACACTTGGCGTTCTTCTCAAAGACTCTGTGCTGCATGTGCTCATTCGGAGGGGTGGGTAAGGCATTAAGCATCCCCGATCCTAACACTGGTTGCAGACTAGAAGAGACTGGGAAGTCACACATTTATTAGAAAATCTGTGGCAAATCAATCGGAGGTGTTTCTACGGACATAGCTCCCGTTCTGTTTGCTCATCTACACTCTGGACTGGCACATGTGTACTGAACAACCAATCTCATGTGCATACAGGGAGAGACACTCATGGTCCCTAAACCCAAAGCATTAAAATAAGAACACAACAGGGATTGTTTTAGTGCTATACTAAGAAAGATCACAAGTATATTAGCAATGGCTTTGGTCCTGTTTGGATATACTGCTGGACAAAAAGATGGGGACTCTGGTTAGTCTTCATTCATGGGATTACAAAAAGAAGTTTGTAAAAGAAATATAGTCTCCTTCCTCTTGTATCTAACCCCCAAGCCCCATCCACCCCCTATAGGTTATGCAGTTTTTGGAAAGGCCACGTTCATGCACAGGTGACAGAGGGAGTTTCAGGGGAGTTGAAGTCAAAGGGAACTGCCCGTAACATTTGATGCTAGCTTGGCCTGAAGAATATGGCTATAATCTGCCTTTTTTTTGGTTTTGTTAAGCCAGTGACTCAGCCAGGGATCTGATACCCCAGTCCACCCAGCCACGGCATGGCTGGTCCAGAGATTGTGGTTTTTACAAGCAACAGACCTAAAAGAACCTCACAAGACAAGACACATGGAGAGTTGATGAGTTTCTTTTCCTCTTGTATGCTCTTAGGCAAGAAAAAACAGAGAGCGGCCGCCCGTTGCATTGTTGTGATCCACCCGGGCAAACAGACCGAGTCCGCAAGACGGGGGGCTGCCGGAGAGCTTCTGCCAGGAGCATCCTGGAACTATTCAAACAGGACCAAGCACTGCCTTGAGGGCGCTGACGGTCTGAAACCCTTGTTGATCTCCAAGAGCAGCGCCAACTCTTGGCACCACGCTGGACCTGGCCCAGGATTACACCTTCCTCCCACCCCGAGGAAAATGAATGCCCGGGAACTGAGATTACCCTGGCTTTTGGCAAGTCTCAACACTTCAAGCACCGAGAAAACTCACAGCCAGCTCCGAAGCCGGCACTATGGAAACCCGATGTACAGGACGTTCTGCAGGAGAAAGGCAGCGTGATTGCTGTCAGCTCTGTGGAAAACACTTACTTTACCGTGAGTCATGGGGGGTCATTAAAGGATAAGTGCCAGGGTTGCTGTCAGGCACAGGCAGCTCCGAACTCCAGGGAGGAGTAGATGCTGGCACAATGAGGCAAATCCAGGGAGGGATTTGCTGCTTTTACCCAGAGGGCGGTGAATTTTTTATCCCCTTTCTAGCATTGTGGTAGGCAATCGAGTAGGACAGCCTCTAATCTCAGTGAAACTGGTGTAAAACCATAGTAACTCTATTGAAAACCAAGATAGGCATATGGTCCTTTGATTTTATTTTGGATATGAGAGAGATGGCATTATAAAGAAACCCTTCAGCACAGGATGTTCCCATGCCAGAAGACTGTGGTTCTGTATGGGCACACTTCTTCTGATCCAGACAAGTTGCACCTTTTCTCCTGTGGAGCCTGCCCCCTCTCCCATGGCTGGGTGGCGAGCTGCAAGACATCACAGAGAGGGAAGGACCTCCCACAGAGAGGGAGGGACCCACACCATACCCAGAACAAGGAGCAATGGGCTCAAGTTGCAGCAAGGGAGGTTTAGGTTGGATGTTAGGAAAAAGTTTCTCCCTGGGAGAGTAGTGAAGCACTGGAGCAGGTTACCCAGAGCGCTTGTGGACTCTCCATCCTTGGAGGTTTTTAAGACCCAGCTCAACAAAGCCTTGGCTGGGACGATCTAGTTGGAGCTGGTCCTGCTTTGAGCAAGGGGTTGGACTAGGTCACCTCCTGGTCCCTCCCAGCCCTCCTTTTCTATGATTCTGTGTTTTTAGGATACTCCCTTTATTCCTTGGGATACCAAAGGTGCCATTTTTGGGACTATGGCTCAATCAGCTTCAGATCTGAAATACCTCAAAGAGAGGAGAATCAGGTAATGACAAAAGCATTACTAAGGCCTTCACCTCTTGCAACTCCAAGCCACAGCCATGACATCCCGTACGTGTCCTTGCATGCTGTTCAGCTCTGCCACATGCCTGTGTGTGCTCTAGAGTGTGACACAGCTAAGCTTGCAGGTGCCCAGACGAGAGGTGTCTGACAGCCAGGGAAGCGTGTATTTGCCAAGTGCGCATTTGAAGGTTGTGCAGAAATTTAGCAATAAGCACCAGTACAGTCTCTATGAATTAAATGAATAGCACTAAGGCATGGTCATCTACTCGATTTGGGACCATCATGCTGCATATTCCATTCTTGAATAATCACTAGCAAGAATGGAAACGAGGAAGAATGGGAACTACTGGGTTGGCCTAGATAGCGCTGAATTGTAGCACCTGGAAACAATTAAAATCTGACAGATGACTCTGGGAAATTTAACGCATCTTCTGACTGGGTTGAATGTGGCCATAACAGACAGGTCAAAACCTTCTCTTTCTCTCTGAAGACTGAAGGCCAGCAGCTTATGCTCATTTTGTTCCAGCCGCCAGCAAGTAAGCAAGTAGCAATGCAATAAATCGTCAAACTCAGCATCAGCTGGATTTTTCTTGGGTCCTAAGAAAAGCAGAGGGGAGGTGTGATTTTTAACAGTGAAACCCGCCCTGGGCACGCAGGTGGGCAGTGTGAAGGGGCACGGCTGTGAGAACGCGCAAGCAGTCTTGCTTTTTAGTGCACCCAATGTACGTCCCCCGCACTGCTCTCGAGTGGCTTTCTCCACTGACAGCAGATGGCTGGGGGCTGGATGTGATGCTAAAAGAGATACCAAGCAGCTTCTTCCCTTTGCACTTTTAATCCTCCTTGTTAAGGGCTGAATGATGTGAACGGAGCGAGAAAAAAACCCCAACAAAACCAACAGGTCTTTTGCTTAATTGGTAATTTTGACATTTAAAAAAAATAAATGTTCTGGTTTCAAATGAAATTTCTGGGACTAGAAAATCATTTGGGAATCAATCAAGCTGTTTTATTCCAATTTCACGCTTTAAAGTTCTTCAAGCTTTTGAGATTTTTTTTAAGAAATCAACTTCAAGAAACTCTAGTCATGAAAAGGCTTTTGCAAATGGAAACCAGGGGCCCTTTGCTCTGAAAAGGGTAGATCTGGCTCTTTCCTTTTTTTTTTCTTCAGACTTTTAAAAACATTACTTCCAAATTAAAAAAACCCCAAAACCTGGAAAAATGGATGCCTATTTATAAAACATGCTACTCAAGCTGATTTTTTGTTTTGGTTTGCTTGATAGGAGTTGTGTGTGTAGACACAAGAAATAATAGCTCGACGGCTTTTGTCTCTCCGTGACATAACTTTTGAAGATTGTATTTGACTCGTTCCAAAATTGTAGGGAGCGCCCCATGCAGTTGGGCGCCCACAAAAGTTCTTGCCCTCGGAAATGTTCCAGGCTCTGCTGGGAAGGCTCTTATTGATTTCAGAGATAATCCGAGAACTGGGATGGAGTTTGGCGCTCTAAGCAAAGATGTATCATGGTATTAGCAGCAACTCAGCCAGGCATCATGACCTCCCTTCCAGACCCCTGAACACTGTAACCCTAAGGGTAGCGGTGGCACGGCAGGTCTGTGGGCACTGTCTAGGGCAGCTGGTGATTGGAGACTAAGGGAAGAGATGAGGTAGCTTAGATGAGTCCCTAATAGACCGGCTCGGTGGCAGCGTCCTGTGAAATGGTTCAGGGTAAGTTCTTGTTCCTTCCCCCTGCAACTGGCCGGCTCTGTTTTCCCTGAATAACCGAGCATATGACCTTCTTTTTATTATTACTTAGTGTGAATTATGGCAGGGTCTCCAGGTCGCGGTGCCCTGGTGCAGGGCCCTGTACAGAGGCAGTGCCAGGCCCTGTCCCCAGGGAGCTGACCGCTCCCGGGAGGGGATGAGAGCGACTGGGCCTCTCTGCAGAGAGACCATTCATTGGCTCAATTTGGGTTTTATTTCTTTTCTTTTCTTTTTTTGGCGTTGGAAACCTCTTGCAAGGAGGGGTCGAATGTCCCAAGTGCACCAGTTGCAACAAACAATCACGGGCACGTCTCACACAGCTGGAAGTGGTTTGAAGGGAAATCCAAAATTACTCTCAGAAGTGTTTACCTCTCCTTTTCAGTCAGTCTAATGGGAATTCCGTTTGCCTTGCGGCTGTTGCTCCTACACGAGTCAGGAGCCTCCACGGGGCTCAGTCCTACCAGGATTAAATCTGGCTGCCAGCTTCAGTGGCCTTCGTCTGGGTTTATCTGAGGTGCCACTGAGAGCAGAGGCTGGCCCAGCTGCCACAGCTGCATTTCCAACCTGGGAATGGTCTTGATGTTCCACCAGTCAAGCCACCCTTTGTTCTGCACATCTGCCATCTGCTACCTGCTCCTGGGTTTTGCTTCAATCTGACACTGGTTAATCCAGGCCTGGGTCCCTCACGTATTAGTAAAGCTTCCAGTTTATTTCTAACTAGAGACATATGTGTGTTGTTTGATACGCAATGATGCACCTCTGCATCTACACCCTCCTGTTCAAAAGTCTAGGTCCATTGGTCTGTGCCTCCATCTTTCCACCCCCAACCAGTTGGCTGGGGGTGTCTGCTGCGCAGATCAGGGGCTGACCCAGGTTGTGTCCCTTGGGGACAGGGGGAAGAAGGGAGGCAAGATCTGCTTCTGGGGAAGATCTTACCCACAGGTGCTGCTCTGCATGTGGGGCCAGTGGCAAATCCATCCCCTGATCCTATGTTCTTACAAGTCAAATCAGGAGAGTCTCTGCAGTATATTTACAACAGCTTGTCCAAGAGCTTCCTAGTACTCAGTAAAAACCAGGCGCACACAAGTCTCAGCCTTGTGCAGGCTGCACTACAAAGAAGGGAGATGCCTCCCCTGTCCTCCCTCTGTCTGGTGAGCACTGACTCCTAGTGTGGACCCAACAAATACATCCAGTAGCTTTTCCAGGACTCTCGGGTCTCTGCCCTCCCTACCCGTATCACAGCGCACGTGCACAGGCATATGGAACTTGCTACTCTGACTCCTGTCTAAGTCAAAAAGCTGTCAAGCCATGATTGCCTTTAATGCCAGTCGTCATCGTTAATTGTTCTCCAAATCAAACAGGCCACGTAGCCAAGCAAAATGTGCTGGGGGAGATTTTTTCCACTGCATGTGCATCCAAAACAAATACAGAAAAATCTGTTATGCCAAGCACTTCTCCTCGTTGCTTTTACTTCGGATCGCTAGTGAACCACCGATATGTGCAAACTGGCACGTGACTGACCAAAACCTTAGTCAACATATTGCCACGGGTTTCCCAGAGTTCATTCTTCTGTGTCCCGTTGGCCTGCAAGGGGGAGCATCCCCCTCCCCTGTGCAAAAGCTAAGGACACATTCGTTGGGAACAGATACCTCAGGCACAATTATCCCAGCTGATACCCAGATCAATGCTGCAGCTTGGACCCACAGAAGTCTGTGCAAACCAAAGCCTGCTTAGGGTTCCTCTGTCTGCTGGCCACGGTGGGGTCAAGTCCTCCCCACTTCTCAGTTTTGCACTCACAACAATACCCCAGCCTGGCCTCATTGCTAAATTCATCCCTAGCATAAAACCAAAGGAGTGGGTACGGTGCAAAAAGGCTGCAGGAGTGGGAGGACTCCATCCTCCCAGCCCTTCCAGGTGTGGAGGGAGCAGAGATCGGCCCGGACAATGACCACCAGCCTTGATGCACCTCTGTGAAGGCCAATCGTCAGTAGAGCTGCAATTCTTCCAGGCCTGTCCCCCTCCAGCTCCACACGCAGGGAGCCCAGTGAAGAGGGACTGAACCCCCAGTCGCTTCCCCGCTCAGGACTTTGTTCCTCAGTGCACAGCTCAGCCAGACTCACGCTGTGCCTGGCTTTGGGTCCAAATCAGACAAAGCCAATTAGTTTCGAGGGGTTCCACCCAAACGGCCCTGGCTCACTTCAGGCTCGCACAGGACTTGGCCCGGGGTCTGCGAACAATGAGTGCTCTGTCTCCAGCAGATGTTCTGGTGAGCCCAGCTCACGTTTCGAAGCTGCCATGAAACGTATGCACTGTTCCTGCAGCTCCAGGAACTCGTGAATGGCTAACGCTGCACTGAACAGCAGGCCCCACGGTTGGGGATTTTTTTTCCATTGTTGGCAGCCCCTTTGTTTGAATGTACTCAAAGCTGTGGTTAAAGAACATTCTGGTTTGTAGGAGAAAACCTGATTCTGGCCAACTGCTCAATGGGTTTCATAATAAGTTGGGTCATGGCGCTGTGCTTCTCATCACGTCTCTCTGATCGGCCGGGACCAGAGTGCTAGGTAGCAAGCTCCGGGCAGGTTCAGTGGTGGTGTCAGCATGCCCACTTCGGCCAAGCTGTGCCCATGCAGGGGAAAGGAGATCTAGCCAATGGACCTGAACGGGACATATCTTTTGCTCAACAGTGGGCAGCCCAAGCCATCCACTGGTCCTATTCCTGTCCCACAACTGATGGTGCTTTAATGGAAGCCACATTGCTCAGCCCTGGCAGCTCTGCATGGCACATGTACGACGGCATGGCTGGGGAGCGCCGGAGCTGCAGACAGCATCAGACAGATGGCTGATTCTACACTGGTGTTCGGAAAGCGTGTGTCCGTGGCACCTTCAGGCTTAATCCCTGCCAGACGGCATCTTTGCCTTTGTCTCCTCTGCAAGAATCCTTGGTTGAACACCTCATCCAACAGGCGGGGAAAAAAGGAGTGGAAACTGAGCTTTTCTCTTTCTCTCTGCTGATTGCTTTACTGTTCAAACAGAGCTGCCTCTTAAGTATATGGTATTCCCTGAACTTTGGAGATAAAAAGCAGGAACAAAGGTAGTAGTGGAGCCACAGTATCACCCCTTCAAGATGACAGAAGAAGCCTGGAGTGGCGTGCAAAAGCATCACCCCGCACAGGAAGGGCTTCATGGTCCCTGCCCCAAAGAGCTGGCTGTGCGCTATATATTTGCTTTGATCAGCCTGGTGGGCAGACGCGTGATGTTGAGCTCAAGGAGTCCAACACCCCGGCATGGTTCAGTAAATGCTGAGAGCCAAGGCATCCGGCAGAGGTCTGCTTGAGGTGGCGTCTGAGTTCTCACTAATCCACACTAAGTAATAGTAGCCTTTATGTAACGCACATGGTTCCAGCAGGTTCTTGTCAAAGCCCATTCAAGGTACAGTCCCTGTGTCCATCATCAACACATCACAGGCAGCAGCATGGTCTAGTGGATGGAGACTCAGGACACAGAATTTCTGGTCTAAGCTAAGCTGCTGATCTACTGAGCGACTTGCACTTCTTCCCCTGCTTCTTGTTCCGCTTGCACCTTTTACTTATTTACCCTGTAGTCTTTTCCAGGCAGGGACTGTGGGGCTTCTGACTCAGTTGGGGGCCTCAAAGCTTTAAGGCAAAGCCTACTGTATGAGCAAACTTTTCTTAGCATCTTTCTGAGCTGCATGCATGTAAGTGGAGGGTAATTGCACCATGTTGTGATCATTGGGAGCTCCATTGGAGAGAGTCAGCCCCTTTGATGGATTCACAGCTTAAAGCAGCCAGGTTGTGTGTGGGGCTGAGGACTTTTCCAAGCAGACTCTTTGTGTCTGGGGTGGATTCTTCCCCCTGATAGCTGACCTGACATCGCTGCACTTTATTTCTGCCCAGAAGAACCAAATACCTGCACCACAGTTCTGAAATGCTGGACATGGGCTTTGCTCCCTATGTTGTGCTGCCACATCAGAAGCAGCGAGCCTGACCTCTCCTGATAAGCTGAAGCCAAACCCCTTGTAGCTGCAATGCAGGAAGCAGCTGGTTCTGCCCTTTCACCACTTGGAAGCTGGGAATCCAGCTGCAAACTTCGTGGCGTGTACAAGTGCTCCAACTATGCAAAATCTGCCATGAAACAGCAAATCCGCCCTCCTAAAACCAAGAGCAGTCTGAGTGACTGAATGCATTGCCCGGTCCACTGTCCCACAGGCAGGGACTCCTGCAAGGACCAAAGTTTTAAGCCAAGTAAGTGGGCAGTAAGAACTGCAGCAAGTGCCAGTGTGTGGAGCTGGTCAGGGCTGCATTTTACTCTGCTTGATGCCAACACCAAATCAGACACCAAGTTCACACTGAACTTGCTTGCTGGGTCCAGACAGAGAAGATGGGATGTGCTGGAAAACCAGAGGGATTTGTTTTTAACTTGCTGATTTGCCCAGACAGAAATGTTTTGTGGAAACTCACTGGTGGGAAAAACCTCCTGACAGAAGTCAGGCCACCAAGGAGCCCAGGCTTCCTGGCTTTGCCACATGGAGTAGTGGTCACTGCAGGCCCTGGGGGAGGAGGAATGAAAACCCTCTCACAGCTTCCAG
>JAGPOW010001167.1:21321330-21346001 GCA_030014935.1 Caiman crocodilus | reverse complement strand
GGCTGAGCCAGGTTCAGCTCCTTTTCCAGATTTGGGGCATTAAATATTTTGACGATTCTGACATTAAATTCTTTGGATTTCTTTTTTTCTGGGGAGATTTTAGAAATTCTTCTTTGCATTTGGAAGGAGAATGAAACATTCACCCGCACTGCCCCAGCTCCAGCTTTTGACCACATATTTCTACACGTAGGAACATTCAGAATAACCGCATTTATTCTGGTGGAGGATTAGGCCCAAGGCACCGACTAGTAAAACTGAAATGACCTGGGAAAATATCTTCCAAGGCACAGTGAAGATTCTGTTTGTCAGGATCTAACGTGTGCGTGTAGCTCAAGGCTGTTGTGGCCATGAGGTTGATAGATATATAGATATTTTTTTCCAAGCAGCCCGTATGAAAGCGAGGAGGTCTGCAGAGGGAGACTATTCTTAATCGTCTGAAAATAACCCCACTATTTTCCTTGGCTCGGGGAGCAGAATGGTTACCTTGATTGAAACTAGGTTCTAATGCACATTTCAGACAGCAAGGCAGACGGCAGTGACGGGGCTGGCTCAGGGGCTGTTACACAGAGCTGCATAGAGGGCTTCTTCCTCCCCTCAAAGCGCCCTTGTCTCACCCAGAGTGGTGAGGCCGGCACGGTTCCTCAGGCGCAGCGCTGAAGAAGGGGGTTCGTTTCAGGTAGCAAAGCCATGTGGTATTGCCTTCCAGGGCTTGTCAGGCTTATACAACGTTAATGAAACAGAGCAGGCATTTCATCACGGGAAATGCTGAGAACGAGGTACAGAGCTGCCACTAAAAGTAACCAGATCTGTGCACTTCTACCTCTGGAACATCAGCGTTAAAATATCCCCCTCCTGGGCTGCATAGCATTCAAGGAGTATCAGGAAATTGCAATTCTTAGCCTGGCTGGAGAATGGATTTCATTTGCACCGTTTTACCCTCTTTATTGGAATCTGCCCCCTCCCTGCACCCAAACGGCTTTACAAAGCACTTCCTGTCCTGATGGGTCCAGGCACTCTCCTGGGTGATGGTGCATTCCTCGTAGAAAAGCAGCGATTGCCTTCTGCAGGGGTCTTGCCACCTTCCCTGGGAGCCAAGTTTGTGTGCAACGTCACATTGGTTTAATTCAAGTCGGACTTAAAAACCAACTTACACTAGTACAAGCCACTGTGTTGATTCGCAGTGAGCACGTCTACATGAGATGCCTTACTGCGCAGCAGACTAATTTGCTACACAGTAAAGTGTTGGCATCTACATATGCAAGGCAATTAGGGTGCAGTAGGCTAATTTACTGTGCTGCTGGACGGCCCTGTCAGATACAAGTGGTGTCTGGCAGCACAGTAAAATTACCAGGCTTAAAAGCACGTGTAAATAGAGATGTCAGGATTAGTTTACTCTGCCTCAGATTGAGCTGGAGTATATTCAGTTGTGTTTGTTGCACGTGGACTCATGCCCGATTACCCCTGCCTGGTTCATAATTGATTTAGCTTCCGTACTTAGTTAAGCCACATCAATCTAAGCTAGGTTGAAATCAATGCAAGTATCCATGCAAGGGGTTGCACTGACGTATCACAGAGCCCCAGAGAAGTCGGGCTGGAAGGGACCTGCAGAAGTCATCTAGTCCAACACCTTGCCTGAGGTAGGAGCACCCCTATCCAAACTGACCTACAGAAATCCATCATCTAAATACTTTGTAAAACTACCATTAACCCAGACACAACCCAAGACATCACAGCTGAATCTGCCACAAGGAAAGTAGGGGAACCACGGCAGTTACTGTCCTGCTGCTGTGAAAGGTTGTTAATATATGCTCAAGAGATCCCAGGTAGAGGGTCATGCCTCCTGCTACAGAGGAAGACAAACCCCTGCCCACTCCACCCAGTTATACTGGTGCAGCCGTGGAGTCTCCAAATGGCCCACCCTAGCACTCAGAGACAGGGTGAGCCACTGCTGGTCCAGGAAGCTGCAGCTATTTCACAGGACTTAGGAACACTGTACAGTTTTTTTGGAGGAACTCTATTCAAGTGACCTTGTTATGGAAATACAGGCAGACCTAAATGCTTATCTAAGTGAGAAGTGGGCCACACTTTCCAGGTAGTTCCTAGGGATCTTTAGTGACTCCATGCACCCTGGTTTCCCACCTCGCCTGCAATATTTTAGTTGCTGGAGCCCAGTGCCTAGTGCCCCTCAGCCCCTTGTTGGGACCATGCTTGACTGCTGATTCTAACGGAAGGGGTCTTCTCCAAAGCCTCGTCTCAGTCACCTGCAGCACACATTATCCCAGCCCCTTGCACTGTGCCAAAGCTGGGGGAGCCACAAGGTCATTGACTCAAAAGGGAAGAGCCCAATCTAGTGAATCATCCACTGCCTTATTTTTCAGAGGCCCCAGGAGGTCTGTAACAGCTCTCCACGCTTAGTAGTTCTGGCAATGAGTCCACTCCTACATCACTCAGCTACAGAGGTCTCATGCTAAGACACACGATGGCACCAATGGAGCCGGACTAAAGATGTGGGGAATGAGACCTGCTGACTCACTGGCATCACAAGCTCCCTCCCTGTCTCCACAGAGCTGCAGTGACTCACAACAGCATCATCTCCTTGAGGGTGGGTAGATATGGCAGGTCCCTGATCAATCCCTGTAGCTCAGCCAAGGCACAGAATGGCCAGCAGCATTCTGGAAGCACAGGAGCCATAGGCAGCAGGATGCTTGCTCAGCTGCATTGCTGCCAACCCTGGGAGCACAGACTGCCGGCCAGCACTTTACTCTCTTCCAGCTTTGTCATCCTCCCTCAAGGGGAGCAGGAGCTTCAGGGAACCCTGCTTATCGTGCAATACCCATTTAGTGCTGAGCCTGGAGGCACGGCAGGCATGGTGTGTCCTGGTATGAAGTCAGGGCTGGTAAGAACAAGAGAGAAGAGGGGCATAGAGAGCAAAATAGGCAGGAAATCCACAGAGGAGCAGAGCAAGAAACAAGGCAGGCTGTGGGCATGTTGGGAAGGTGAAAGGCAAAATGCTTCCATCCTCCAAGCCCTGCGCAGCCATCAACATGGGACCTGGTGCCTATAACATGGTGTCCCATTCCCCTTCTGTCATTCCCTCATTAGCCATGCCCCCACCTCCCACAGCCTTGCACTACCTGGATACACATAAAGGTGCTGTGCACATAAGGATGCACATGGTTCAGGAAGGAATAAGGTCAATACACCGACTATTACACATGGTAACCTAGTGGTTAATGGCTGATCCAGCGGCTGGAGATCACTACGGCCTAAGAATGACTTACTCCTCCACCTTCCCTCCAGCCCCCTCTCTTGCACTGGCTGCAGGCTGGGGAGATGGCACGGGCCAGGGCTGTATTGGCTCCTCTGCATTGGAAGAAAAGAATGCAGCAAGGCCAGTGAGCAGCGCTCAGACGCACGAACCCAGCTTTGTATCGAGTGTAACACTGTCCCTTCCCTCCGATCCAGGCAACTTTGCTGTTTAAAGCATTCCACGTGCGTCTCTCTGGGCTCTTGCCAGGCACTCAGATAAATGAGATCTGGGGAGCAGGAGGTGGAAGCATTAAGTCTTTTTTAGCAGGTCCTGTGGGAATTTGTTGTCCTGCTATTTTTAGGTTGCAGGGGATAGAGTTTCCCTGCAGGAAACAGCTCGCCTTCCCCATCCCACCAACCTGGCTGTTGTTTCCTTGACACACCAGAGGTGCAGCTGTGCTGCTCCTTCTGCCGAAAGGCTCCAGGAGACGAGCCATCCAACTGGACCCAAGCTGCTAGCTGCCAGAGCCGGGGATGTCAAACGAGGAGGATGTGAGAACAAGGTGAGATGCTGCTTTTGCCAAAGAAGCCTGGACACCCCTGAACGAGGCAGCAGGAGGAAAACGCCAGGTAAGCTCCCTGTACTGCCACCCTCACTCTCTTCCCAATGGGGCGGAGGTGTTTTCCCGGGGTGAGGGCATTGTGGTTGGCCCTCTTCCCTCCCTGCTCCACACACCTGCCTCAGAAGCAGCCATTGCCTCCTCACTACAGCACCCTGACGCCAAACAGGTAGGAAGAGCCAGAGCTGGCTCTGCGAGGAGCTATGAGGATTAAGCACAAAGAGCCCCCGCTGTCCCAGATGAGGAACGTGAGAACAGCTCCCCTGGCTCCCCCTCCAAACCCATTCAGTCTAAGACTCGCCGTTATGCTACTTGCCACCTCTGTGACTTCCAAAAGTGCTGAAGCGTGGCCCCAAGCTCTGCTCGGACTGAAGTCCCTGTGGGATTTACCATCAACTTTGGTGAGAGCTGAGTTAGGTCAATGCTGAGCATTTTGCCTTTCAGCTTCCCCTGAGCAGAGTCAGCTTCACAGGAGGAGGCTTCCTCAATTTAACTTTGCATTTGGAAACAGTTTCAATGTGCTCAGTTCAATGTCCCTGGATGGCTGTGCTAAGACCAAAATAAGTGGCCTTGTTATGGTAGGGCTTCATCAAGTGAATGGAGTTGGTCTCTAACCCTCTCTAGTAACATCGACCCTCTCCGTACAAATCATTCTTCAGATCTGCCCAACAAGCAAGGGAACGTACCTCCCCCTCCGGCGTGGGAAGAGCCATGCGGCTCTTGCGGCTCAGCGTGATCGGCTGAGAAAGGGCCCATGGTGTTAGATCCAAAGCTGGATTCCAGTTTCCTTTCCAACACTGAGAATCGCTCAGTTGATTGTGGTCCATGGCCAAATCACTCGTGAGAACGTTTCACCCACTGGTATCCAATGTGCCCGGCTTTTTGGAAACGTATTTAGAACTAGCCACTTTTTATTATCAACATTCACGGTCCAGCCTATTCCAGGATCTTCCCATTTCTCTCAGCAGTCAGATGCTCCTACTGAAGCTGATAGGATTTGTTCAACAGATATCAGCCCATCCTTCCTGCAAGTGGCCCAGGGCAATATGCGATTGATTTTCCCAACTTCTCTTTCGGTGGTACACGGATTTCCTGCCAGGAAGACAAAGGCTCTTTTGTGGGCTTTGGAAAACTGCCTGGAACTCGTCAAAGTCCCATCCATTATCTCCCTTCTATAATTTTTGCTGGTGCAGAGCAGTCAACATTGCCCTTCCCATTCAGGAAGTGCCTTCCATTCTCCACCCCACCCCACCAGGTGTCTGTTCACCTGCATGGGGGGCTCCAGGAGAGACAGTACTAAGGAAGCAGAGGTCCTGGCTATTGCTAAGGGAGGGGATTTCTTGCAGCCTGTTATTATTCCCTTTCCAAGACTGATTATGTGGACCCACAAGAAATATTTTCCTCATTCATTTGGTGCAGGATCTGTTGAGTTATTGTTACGAGGGCCCCTGGTAGACCGTCAATGCTCAGCACGATCAACTTCTTCAGGTAAACTCCTTCCCCAGACAGCTAAATCCAATGGCCCAGCTCCTCTCTAATGCGAAGGAAAGCACCTGGCATCCTACAAACGTGAATTTACAGTGCAATAGCTACTCCAAAATAACTCCATGTGTGAACAACTCTTATTCAGGAATAATGAGTGTCCACACATGTGGAGCTATTCTAGAGTAGTTATTCCAAAATAACTCTATATGATATAAATGGTTTTGCAAGTGTGAGGACTTTGAGATTTGACCCATTGTTTGCAAAGTCTTTCTGAATGAAACCAGTGCTGGGTCTATGCCACATTATTCACCCTATTGCTGTCTTTTACCCTGAGAGATGGATAGGTCAAGCTGCTACATCGCTCCATCTGCTATTCAGACTCTCCGTTGTCAGAAGACTGGAGTATGAAGATGGTGGGAGATCTGCAGGGCGAAGGGAGGAGGTTCTGCAGGTCAGCCCCAAGTTTTGCAAAATGAATTCAGGTGGTGGCAGGAAGATGTGGATCAGAACAGATACGGCACCAGAGTCCACCTGGGGAACAGACCACAACTATCGGGGAGGAAGGGACCCTCCCTAGCACTACAAGACTCTCAGACACTGAACCATATCTGACTTTTCTTTTCCTCCTCCTATCCTCCCCTGTCTCACTCCTGGGTGGATTCCTATCCCAGCTGTGCTGGGTCCTCCCTGCCTGCAACCCCGAACTCTATATGATGACTGACAACATCTGGGAGGGGAGAGGTGAACCCCGTGCAGCTCTGTTCTGATTCCTTCCCATCTGCTCCTCCCCAGGACACCGACTTAGAGCAGTGGTTCTCAACCTTTTTAGGCCCCAGCTCCTCCCTCCCCTTCAACAGGACTCGAGGCCCCCTCCGCTACTTTTATGAATTGAGTGGCACCCCATTGCAAAAACTAATGTATTTATTACAGTACTCGCCTCCTTGCAGAGGTGCCGGGATGTGGGGGTGAGGGAACAGCCAGGAAGGGGTGAACCTGAGTCTTCCTTTGTCTTTCTTATCTCCTTACACCTCCCTTATCTCTTCGTACCTTGTGGCAGGGTATCATGACACCCCTGGGGAGCCCGACAGCCCTGGGGAGCCCAGCACCCCGGTTGAGAATCACTGATTTAGAGGCTTTCACTTGTGAGAAGTCCAAGTCAATATTCCCTGGCACTGACACACAGGCGTCTACAAGGACTGGGTTTGGCCAACTAGTTTTCAAGCTCTCCTTTGTCTCAGGGACAGATTCCTATTAGCTCTTGTGAACCTAGGTTGATACAAGGCAGAAGTTCCCTCCTGTGGACACAGCACCTACTCCTTCTCTGCTTTCATGGACATAACTCAAGGGTGGGAAAGGACCTGAGCCACTCTTTTGCCCCTGGCCCATCAGCTAGGAAAGCTGTGCCAAGCTTAGCAGCAAAAGACATGGGGGCTTTGTGAGGGCTTTGTGCATCCAGGATCTCTGGGAGGCAACCTGCTTGCTACCCCACCCTATTAGAGCAGTATGGCCAGTCCCAGGACAGGGCTGGAGCTAAAAGGTGCAGTCAAATACTTAGTGACTGAGACAGGAGTTAAATTTGGGTCAGATGCTTGGACTAGGCACAGGCACTAACCCTTTTGTGGAGTCTGAGCTGCTTTATGCCCAAGATGTACATAATTCGACACACACTTGGGTGCAGAGGTCTCTCTTTCTCTTGCACACACCCACCTGCCCAGTACCCACCCTACAAGCCTTGCATTGGGAGTCAGCAAAGAGGCTGGAAGCCAAACTCACTGCTGGAAGAAGGGAGGAGAGGGTGGTGCTGGTGGTGGTGCACAGTGCTGGGAGAAGAGGCAGTTGGCTAAAGATCTTAGTTTGGGCACCGCTATTTTTCAGATAAAGCTCAGGATTCCTGTCCCAGCTGCAGCCCCTGCCAGCAAAGGTACAACCCACAACATCAGCTTCTGTGGTGCTAGGATCTGTGATTATTTCAGCATTAGCAAATGCTGGCAATTAAGAGGGGGCCTGGTCTGGCCTGGCACAGCCAAGGCTCCCAGTCCTGCGGGGGCCACATCTATTACAGATTCTCTCCCTGCCAAGCACTGCTACTTCAGGTGGTTTACACATGGCAGAAAAGAGCCAGCTTTGGCTCAAACTGAACCTGAGCCACTGAGTTTGTGGGACTGACCAAAGTTAAGGAAGGAGAGGGAGTGTGGGGTGGTTGGAGGAGAGATTTCAGTCTGGTCCATGGTAGAGATGCTGCCCAAGCAGCAAGTGCATCTCAAAGCATTGACAAAGAGGGAGCTGTTTGGATCAGTGCCTTCCCTATATGAGCCCTGAGGAGCGGTTAAGTGGATGGGAGTTTAGGGTGTGTGAATGCTGCAAGATGAGATCTTTCAGTTTGGAGAACTGTTTCACAACTGGCTGCCATAGACATGACGACATACCTGTAAATGCAAGACGCAAAAAAAATAATGGGAGGGAAGGGTGTCTTTTTTGTAGTTGCCACACATTCATGCTGATAATGCTGTCTGGAGCTGCTGCTGTCTAGACAATGGGAAAATTAGCATTGCATAATTGGAGAGGTTTGTGAGATGCACAGCCAAATTGCTAGGAAACATGGTCTTCGTTTTCGGTATGCGCCTGAGCAGTTAACTGTGGGCTCAGCTCTTCTGCCTGGAAACTTGGTCAAAAAAGGGAGTCATTTTTATTTACGTGCTTGGTCCTCACCTGTCATGAAGGTACAGCCAGGGTCTGGCAGGCCCGTGCTGCTGATTCAGGCTCCTGCTCCGGGTGACAAGTGCTGAGCCCGCTGACTGGGCCGACTGCTGCTCTGCAATAAAAAGAATTTCTTCTGTTGAAAACCAGAAGGAGGACGGCGCCATGAAGGTGAGATTTCCCCCAGGGAGAAGGCCAGGACCTCACCTCTCTGTATGTCCACACACCCAGGCTGTGCCACAGCATGCTGATCCAGATGTGGAGTCCCCCAAAAAGGTGCTTGCTTCCTTTCTTTCTTGGGACCACCCATTCGAGCGCCGTGGACCAGATGTGACGTGTGGATCTGGGTCTACATTTCAGGAGTTTGGGTTCCTTCTGTTATCTCCCACGAACTCACACCCCTGCCTTTTCATGGGGAAGACGTTGTTGTCCAGACAATAAGAAACCTGGAAGGAACATCCCCATCAGAGGGGGAAATCAGGCGGTGTTTCGCAGCTGCATGCTCTTGTTTCACTATCACCTGGACACTTCCCAACTGCTCCTGGAAGCGTCCTCCTTCTCTATTCAGGCCGGACGCTGCAAGACCATTTCAGGCTGGACATAAGGAAGAATTTCCTTAGTATCCGAGCTCCCAAGGTCTGGAATAGCCTGCCATCGGAGGTAGTTCAAGCACCTACATTGAACATCTTCAAGAGAAAATTGGATGCTTATCTTGCTGGGATCCTACGACCCCAGCTAACTTCCTGCCCCTGGGGCAGGGGGCTGGACTTGATGATCTCCCGAGGTCCCTTCCAGCCTGAATGTCTATAACATCTATGAAAAATCTACACTCTGACTACCATGGAAAATGCTAAGAGAGGAGCATCGAAGAGGCACCAGGACAAGAGAACCATCCACCAGAAAAACGGGCCGCGGATCCTTCCCGGGACAGTGGGGCTTCAGTAGCAACTCACTATTATTGATGTTTCCCTGCCAGCGAACGCTTGGCTTGGCGTAGCATGTGGTAAGCCTTGAAAAGCTGCCTCAGACCTTCAGTTGGATGCTTTAGATAAATATACAGAATAACATTCGTAATCTCTGTGCAGATTCCAGGAAATGGCAGTGGCTGGCAGGTAGCAAGGGCAGACGGGGGCTTCTCCCCGCACACAGCAGAGACGGCTCTTTCTTTCGCAGTGTCAACAAGGAACGCTGAGGGATTTCATGCAAAAACACAGTGCGCTTTGATGCAGAAATGGTCTGCTTTCGCACTGGGCCGCTCACGAGCTTGGGGTTTTGTGAACTGCCCTGCAGTGTTGCTGCTGAACTTGAAAAGTGGCTTTAAAATACCCTGGCTTGGATGCAGTTCGGCAGCAGCAAAGTCTCTAGCTCCAGTAAGATCCATGTGGTTTGGTGGGGTTTTGGAAGCACTGGGCCAGGCCCAACTGCTCTGGAAGAAGGTAGTGGTGAAGTAGCCCCAGGGTCATTGGTCCTTCTGGTACCTGGTGCCCAGATGTTGGCACGGCACCCTGGCTGTCAAGGGGCTGGGGCTGCTAGGGAATGAGCCAAGCTAGTCCATCCCCTGGCACTGTCAATCTGGCAGAAGCAAACAGAGCCTGCTGATATCCCTATTGAATTCCCACTGGGGACCTGAAACTTGGCCATCAGCCACTGAGCTCCTCCAACTGCATAGCTAATCAGCTCAGGCACATCTCAGAGTATCCCGCCATCTTACTCGGTCCATGGAAGTGAGTAAATGACACGATTAAAAAAAAAAGCCGTGAGTTTCTGAGGGGTCGGTGGGAAACCCCATTATTGATTTCCTCCATTCAATGATCATGAGCCTTGAAGAAGAGGAAGACCCCTGGGGCTTCCTGGACATGAGAGGCTGCCTTGCAGTGGTTCCACCATCTCTTCTAGTCAGCAGGAGACTAAAATTAAGGCCTAATTACTTCAGTGAAGTGCAGCCATGCTGGAGAGACCCCATCTTCAACCGATGGATGGGAGAACAGGTGCCAGACAAACACGTGATACACAAAGGCAGACCAGACAATGCCAGGTCCTTCGTACACCCTTCGGGAGAATGGGATTCCAGGTCGCTCTGGAGCGTTCGGCTGCAAGCGAGAGCGAATGGATAAGCCCAAGATGTTTTTCCAGGCTGGACCAGCAACTTGCAGTGCTCAAAAGGAGACACCATAAAGCAGCCAAATTTTCACACAGCGCTAAACACTGGGCCCTAAACAGATCCCTTCTGTTGGCCATCCAAAAATCAACGATCATTTTTCAAAACCGTGCCCTCTACCCCTCTTGGAGGCTCGGCATTTTTAGGTCAAGACAAGGAACCTGATGGGAAGTTCCAGTAGGTCCGATCTTGGCTTTGTCCCACGGCAAAGTTGGAAAATTTGGAATAACCTTCACAAAACCAAAAAGGCCCCAAACTCATTCTGATTTGGCGTTTCAGACTCAAATATTTTAATATTGCACTATGTTGAACAGACCTGAAATGCTTCTTTTCCAGTCAGTTCAGCATTGTACCGTGCTCCCTGGTTGCGGTGCACCACATTGTGTTTCCTATCATGTCCCCACAGTCCTGTGCGTCCCCATGATGCAACTCGAGTGGGGACAGCACAATGCAGGCACCCCAGGCCATAGGTTAATTTGGGGGTCCAAACTACAATTCCCACGAGGCAATATGCTGCAACAGGTTAAGCCAATTCAGTACTGAATTGAAGCACTCTGGGGTTAACTCAGTGATCCAATTTATTCTGATTTGGGTCGTGCCATGCAACAGGAAATATTTCACTCCAGTTTTCACCAACAGAAAATGCAAATTTTTCACCCAAATGAATATTTTTCCATTGAAAGCAGAGGGTAAAGAGCAGAGCAGGCATGTGCAGTGCTTTGGTAGGAGGGCAACCCTGCTCTTCAGACCAATGCGGAACTAGTTCAGGGGAATAAAGGCCTCTGTTCCCATTTTATTTCAGAAAAAGCCTGGTATCCAAATACCTTTCGGATGCTGTTGAAAGAATTTCCTACCCTTAGCCAAATCACGGCACTGGAATGTTAACATTTTTGCACTCCAGATATATTTTTGTTTGACTATTCCTGAGTTATTTCCTCGCTCCCATCCATCACAACACCGACAGGCCCATTTTTTTCCCCGTCTAGTTTTTATAGAACTAATCTTTTAAGTTTTGTTAAGTTGATCTTGGCTCCGGGTACACACCCCACATCTGTTTTTCTAGGCCCTGCTATTTGACTCAGAAAAATTGCATTTTAACTTAATTCCCCCCACTGCTACTGTCAAGTTAAACACACGCACGCACGCCACACATACGCGCAGAGTGCCTGCGAATGCTCGTGACCCATCACCTCTCAGGGCTGGATGCTGAAAGCTTGCTACGAACGGGAAAAAAAGCGAGGAAGAATTTCTTCTGTTTGCTTATATTCTCCAGGAGAGCGCGGTAAGAACCGATCGTGTCATTTCACTACAATAAAGGTCTGGGCGTGAAGATCCCAATTCAGGTCTGATGCCAGACCTATTCAAAGCAAAAATGCAATCCCCAAACTATGCACCCAGTTAAATCACTGGGACAAACTCATGTGCCGAGATCCACATTGCTTCAACTGCCTTTCTGAATCCACGTTAAGGTAGTCAGTGGAGGTCCTTATCCTCAGATAAACACCCAATGATGCCAACGAGATCTGAGTTTAAATACTAAACTCTTCATTCCTGATACTTCAACAGGGCTACTGATGTGGCTGTTCAATGTACCTGTGTTAAAAGGACCTGATTTCTGGAAAGCTCCTTTGCCCAAAATCTCTCTCCAGCTCAGTGCCCAAAAATGGAGGTACTCAAAAATCCCTTGCCAGTGTTGGAAAGTTAGGGCTTGGTTTCTTAGTGCGCTCGTTCAGAGCTAGTGAGGCATGCAGGAAGAGCAGGCCTGGTTCTCATTTCAGAAGGGGACAACTCATATCTTGCTCAGCCGCTGCTGAGTTTGTTTGTTCCCTTTTATGCTGCTTGGCCCATGAACCTAGGCAGATCTCTTCCAGGCCTTAATCTGCTCAACATGGGCGAGTAGAAAACATCGTGGCATTCAGAAAAGACCATGGGAATCAACTAGTCTGACCTCCTGTATAGCATGAGCCACAGTATCTACCCCAGCGATTTCTGCATAGAGCCCATCACTGTTGCTTGAACAACATGGTCTCCTTTAGAAGCACCTCCGAACCAGAGCGAGATTGACAGAGAGCCTACCAAGTCCCTTGCTAAGTTGTTTTGCTGTCTAATTACTTTGCACAATTTTTCCATGTGGAATTAGTCTCAGGTCAGCTTCCAGCCAATGGATGCTGCTATGGCTTTGTTTGCAGGTTAAAAAGCCCTCTGGTTCTCATGCATTTGCATGCTGCTGTGAGAGTTTGGATTTCTAACACTACAGGGAGAATACTTTGCATTAGCAAACCTTTGCATTGACACGTAAGTCATGAAAATATTTCCCCTCTTACAAGGTTTTGGAAAAGTCTCTGTGAGTGTAATGCAGAATCCAAATGGAAATGCTTAAACGTTAAGGTGTTTGTGCCAGTATAAAACACTGACATTACAGGGTCTCAGAGCCTCCGCAGCCCTGGGTACCACAGAAGAGAATAGGAAGGGAGGTTTTGAAAAACATGCATTATCGGTGTAACCCACAGACCTTCTGGAGTTTGATTACTGGCTTCAGGGACCGCAGAATGAGGACAATACTGGTTGCTTTTGCAAGACCCACTCTGAAGATCTGAACAAGAGTACATGCTGAGGAAGCCAAACAACAGGACAACTAGAGAGCTATAAAAGCAGAGGCATTTCCATATGAACTCCAAGGGGAATCATTAGGGCAAACAACTAACATTTTGGGGAAAAAAAAGAATAAAATATTTGTAGTGTCACATATCGTTCATAAAAACCCGCTCGTTGCAATTAAAACAGGTTAACTCTTGGGGAGGCGGAGGCTCTTCTGTAAGTGTTTTAGGTTTGCATTATTGTGCTTTGGTTTGCAGAAATTCAGCTGGATTTGATGACAATGTGCTCTTAAGGTAAGACAAGGGCAAACGCTGTCCTGGTTTGTCCCATGTCACATGCGACCCCTTAAAAAAGGACAGAATTTTAGTACATTCATGATCAATGTACGGAGGTTAATCTTACTTTGTTCCTAACCGCTGTGAGCACTTGGTGTTTTTCAAACCCCTGCACAAATGCCTGCTAAATTAACTCTTGCTCAGACACAAATCAGGCTCCAATCCAGCCAAGCACAGTGGTCTTGCTTCGGTGGGTGTCAAAGCTGAGGTTCCCCTGAAAGAGCAGGTCATCATTTGTCAGCCTCAGATCAAGCGTAGCCTGTGCTTACCTAGGGGAAATATCGTGATCACCACGGTGGCTTCCTAGTGGCTCCTGGGGAAAGCTGCGCTGCTGGCATAGGATAGTACCCGCGTAGGTAATGCATTGTTAACCTTGGCTTTACGCCCACTTTATGAAAATGAGAAACTTCTCCCTAGCTTGCTCTGGGGGCCTTAGGGCTGAGGGCAAGCAAAACTCAGGGGCGTCTGAACTCGAAGCCTCTAGGCTTGGGCCCGCAAGTAGGATGCCCGCCAAAGGATTTGGGAACATCTGAAGGGCCAGATGGGGGTGGAGGATGTTTGCCAGGAGTAAGGCCACTTATGGTTCTGGACTGACATGGATTTGGAATTGATTTGGCCAATTTGTCTGGGAATACAGAAAATTTAAAAAAGAGTCCACGGCAGTGAGTGGCACAGTGTAGAAGCCAAACGGTGTGGCTTCTACAGTCCCTCATGGAATCAGTCCCTCATGGTCTCTGCTCTCACTGAGAGCAAAAGATCCCAGCTCCAGATGCAGGTTTGTGTCATTTCCTCCATTCAGCTGTTCTGCCTGAGCCTGGGAATTGTTTGCAAGCATTAAAAGGGCCAATCTATCGAAACAACGTGTGCAAGAATGATATGCTGATACTGCTCTTCTGTGTCCTTCTTCTTATGCACCTGAACTATCCCAGCTCTGGAGGGGCGGAGGTGGGGAGAAAAATTAATGTCTTCTAACATGCACCATATGCTTACAAAAAACACCGATGAAGAACAAGCCAGATTTTCTTCCTGGAGACTGGTGTGTATTGGAAACTCTGCTGACCACCTGGGACCAACGCACCGGTTGCCTCGCAAACACTTTAGGCATAATAACTACAGTAAGAAGCCCATAAAGTCAGAGGATGGACACACTGACAACATTTGGGTTGCTTTATGGCTTCGGCTGCAAGGCCCCACGGAAATGAAAAGCCGCTTATTCCGCTACGCGGAAAATAGACCAAAACGTGCGAGGTGGGACAAAGCTCTGCTTCTGCCGCTAGTCACTGAACTGCTCTGGGAGCTGGATTCCCCATCTGTAAGGGGGGCTGGCACATACCTCCCAGGAGAGTGGTGAGGTTTGGCATGATTTTAAACTAACCACAGCGCATGTACCCACTGGAGGACAAGGTCTCTAGATGCTGCTTCATTAGGTATGCTCCTCGGGTAGGGGTTGTTCAGGAGGGGTCCTAAATTCTAAAGATAAAGCAAACATGTCCCTGTTTCTAATTAGCTTATTGTGTCCCATAACACAGCAAGTCTACAGAGCACAACCTGTATCAGAGATGCCATTAGACCCTCCAGACTGATTCATCCCACTCACTCCCTTTCTTCCAAAAAAATGCTTGGGAAAACAGGTGCATCTTGCAGCACATGAAAGAGCCCAAATCTATGCTCTGGGGAACCGAAGTGGGAAAGCACTGCAGCACACACACAGATGGCATCCAACTTCAGAGCTACATGAAAATCCCACAGGAATTATGCCCAAATATTCCTTTTGTTACTACATTACCCACAAATGAAACCAAAGAGGAGCCATGTGCGTCTGGATGTAATCAAATACACTCACATAATGGGAGTGGTGGGTTTAGTACCGTGAAAGGAGCTGTAGCAGCAGAGCAAGGGCAGCCACATTGTGAGCAACCCCCAAACGCCATCTCGAGCATGACCCAAGAGTAACCCTACAAGGGGCGGTTTTGCAAGCAGACCGTTACCTTCCTGCGTCTCTCCAAAACACAGTAACAAGGCAACGCCTTCTGGTGACAGTGGTGATCTTTTGCAATCTGCGTAATCAATTATGGAAAATAAAAGGACACCCGACGGCCAGATTCACATGAATCAAACAGCTACGACCTGGTGTTAAATTGTGCTGCCCCCTGACTTGTGTTCGACTTCCACCAGCCACTGGGACGGTTAAGTACCTGAACTCACTATTCAGATCATAAACCAAACCCAAGCCGAATAAACACGTTGGCAGCAATTATGATGAGAATCCAAGCAGCATTATTCTCAGTCAACCGAATGTCACTCATCGTGTGATCTGGGGAGATGCAACTTGAGTAGGACAGAGCATCCAAGCTCATGGTGTTGCAGCGGCATGTGTTCATAGCTGTGTCGACCCACGCACTCGTGGACCAGAGCTGCCTGTACATTGGAGCTGGAAATGGCTTGCTATGTTTCATGGGTTTCAAGTTTTCCTTTTATGCAAGTGGTGGGTGCAGGGGTTTCGCTGGTGTGTGGTGGAGCCTAGGTTACACCCCAGAGCTCTGAGTTACTACGGCAAGAGTGACAACCATGAAGGTGTGGGCTAGTTGCATGATAATGCAACGCTGCTACATCTCACGAAAGGTGGGAACAATCTTAGCGGAGTTGTCATAACAACACAGGCCGGGTTTCATTGCACTTGTAACCCAAGAGAAACTATTAATATGCTGATTCCCATCCATAAACAGATGTAGCCGAACGCTCGGAGTGTGTGAAAAGCTGAATGACTTACCATATGTTGCACATGATGGCTTTGGTAGGAAGTCTACAGAAGATCAGCTGAACGGCGTTTCTCCTGTTGAGACAAAACCAAGAGGTGAAAAGAAGAAAAGCCAGAAGATAATCACAAGGATGCATTGTTTTAAATCGCAAGGGGACGCAGAGCGTGGAAACACGTGACGAATGAAGCAAACACAGACTGGCAGGGTGTTTAGGCTACAGTGCATCTGTCTTTTTCCAAGGCAAGTTGTATGAAAAAACAATTTATGGGGACCTCAGGATTATTACAGATGTGCCGGAAGAGCCCCAGCAGTGTGCAGAGAGATCTTCCACCTGGGCTGGGGGGGAACCAGCTTGTTTCCAAGTGGAGGTCAAGACGTTGGCCAAGTTCCAGCTGTACAAAGGCAATCCAGAGGTGCAGCCTTGAGGGCTGAGTGATATGGGTGTTGAGGCACAGTACCAGGCCAGAGAGACCTATCCTGCTTTTAGTGCAGTGCACAGCATAAAGTCCATTGCTGTCCTGCCACGGGGCAGACGTGGCAGCCAGTGTGACATGGCATCAGGCGGGGGATGCAGAGTCACGGGTGCTGGTCTGGACCCACTGTCTGCCACTAGCTAAGGCTTTGCCTCTATTTCCATTCCCACCTTTCCTCTGCCTACTTAGGTTCTAAGCACATTGGGGTAGGGAGGACCTTGCATGAGGGGCTTGTGCGCTGCCTAACACAGGGGGGCCCTGGTATTAGTTGGGGCCTCTAGACAGCAAGATAAATCTGCTTGTGCTTATGCTGGGTACTCCAGATGTCCACCAGTGCAAGAGCAGCGGGCCTGTCACTGAACACAGATGTCTAGCAGTGCATTTGTAAAGCTCGTTACCACACAGAAAACAAACATCAGCTGGCACTGTCAGCCAGGTACCTCCCAGCTTCTCAGAGCCGAGTAAGCTAAGAAGTAGTAAGCCCTCCCAAGCGCCAAGAGTTGCCGTCAGAAGGTAGGATATTAAAGCATGCAGCAATATTGACTGTGTGTGGAGCATGGGCTCCGAGAAAAACCATGTAAAGGCGAGTTATTGCAAATAAAAGCAAAGCAAAAACAGCTTGAAAGTACTGCACCGTGACTATTAATGAAGCGGTGGAAAATATCAATCATTGCATCGCCTCTGAAGCTAGAAGAACGAGGAGACTTTATGTTCCAAGCTTCAGGAAACCGCAGGGCCCTGGTGCCTAGTGCTGAAAAGAACAGTGTTTGGATCGCAAGGAGGGAAGCAGAGCTCTCTGTGAAGAGACAGCCAGAGGGAGGGTTTAAAAACAGACACTTTAACTTCCAGGTGAAAAAAGGAAAGCAGTGCCTGGCTATTGTAGCATGTGTAAGCAAGGATCAAGAGACTAGTCTCCAAAAGACTTGCAGACGTCTTAACCAGTTCTATGTCACCGGGGGGCAGGGGTGCCTGGCTTAGAGGAACGTAGTGGGATCTAAGCCCATCACTTGTAAATCATTCATTCAAGTTTACCCTGAGCTTTAGGATTAGTTGCTTTTGGGCTGGTGGTTGCTCTGTGGTCCAGGACAATGGTCTTCAAACTTTTGGCCAATGGGATCTCATTGGCAGGGCTGGCCCATGGGTTTCATCAGGTCCCAAGCAGCCTTGGCGGGCATCTGTGTGCCGGGATTGGGCCCTAAAGTCCTGTGCGTCACCTACCCTCTGGGACTGGGCTCCGTGTTGTCTACACCTGGCCCACGTGCCGGGATCGGGCCCCAGATATAGTGCACTGTGCCATGCTATCCAGCCTGTGGAGCTCCCCATGGGTCCAGAAATTTGGAATCAAGGGAGCACCTGCTGCCAAATTTTTGGACCTGACATGACATCAGGGAACGCATCTGGCCCCAGGTGCTGGGGGTTAAGCATCCCTGGTCTTGGAGAAATAACCTTATGGAGTCTGTCTAGTTCCCGTTCCCCATTGTCTGTGGACACAGAAACTGGCATTAGCTAGAAACAGTCAACAGACATACATACCCCAGATTTAATCGGTTGTTACAACTGAACTTCCCAGTCCCTCGAGTAAGGTCGAAGTTAAGATATAGGTCAATGCAGGGATGAGCAAGGACATCTTCAACATCCTCTGCAAGGATGTAGATCCATCATGAAGGCGCGTATGGTGAATTGAACATACACTGAATAGACATGCTAATCCCAAAACAATTTATCTGCAGTGCTTCTGCATGCTGGAGTATCAGATCTAAGAGATCATGAGGAAGGAAATGAGTTTCTACACCCCCAAACTTCAAAAGAGCCTTGAGTACCAACAAGGGTCTGCCACGCACACCAATGCTGGGATACTGTCTGAAAGATGCAGATGGCCATGCGTCAAATTCCTCCCTGCGGCACTCCTGGTATTTGTTAAGGGAAAAGGGGGTGTGCAAGAATAAGAAAAGGCCTGGCTGACGCTCCTGATGAAGCTGCCTGGTTTTATAGCCTCCAGGAAATCACTTCCAGCTCTGCCTGCTGAGAGGATGCCCTCTGAACTAGCATCAAGCCTGAACAGAAGTAAGCCATGCTAGATGCAGCAGGAGCAGCTGGCAGAATACAAGACATTTCACGCACAAAGATACGTAAGTGTATATATACAGGAGCCCTTTCTCCCAGCTCGCTTAGATACATGAAGGTCTCAACTTCCTTCAGCATCCAGGGGCTCCAAGTCAAAGCAGTTAGATGAGATTATGAAGGCCATCTCTGCGAACGGTGTTAAGCAAATCAGTAATGGCTGCCAGTGTGTTGTGCAATTTGCTCCGCCAAAACGAGTTGCGTATTTTCGGTGGGAAGTCCTGTGCTCCCTTTGCATCATGGACATGATCCTGTGTAAACTAGAGGAGTGCTGGGAGCATGGCAGGTGGCTCAGTACTGTCACTTGTAGCGTCTAGGACAGAGGCGGGCAATTATTTTGGGTGGAAGGCCGCTTACTGAGTTTTGGCAAGCCATCGAGGGCCTTATGACAGGCAGCCAGGGGAAGATAAATATTAATTTTCTAAATTTTTTAGGGGCCCCGCGGGCTAGATAGACTGGCCTGGTGTGCCACATGTGGCCCATGGGCCGCATTTTGCCCACTCCTGGTTCAGGAGTTCCAGGAACAGGACACAACTGTGTTGGGGGGCTCTGTCCCAAAGAACATACGACTTGAGTTGTTTTGCCTTCCCTTTTGTACAGCAGCGAGCACATCAACCCCTTCCTAGTGCCCTGCCCTACCCACTGTATAAAAAGGGTTAGAAGAGCCCATAAGGTGCAACCTCATTTCCAGGTCATTCATGGCCCCTTCCCTACACATTCATTATATTGTCCTTGCAAAGTCATTCACTCCATCTAGATCTTATAAGTCCCCTAGCTCCAACAAGGCTTTTGATACTGCTGGTGCTGATTAAAACAATGTACAAATGCCTTAACATAATCCTAATGACAGAGGAGCTCTTCCTGCCAAATCATCACTGGTGGAAATTTTCAAGTTATTTATTCACTCAGAGGAGAAGTGAGCTTGTTTATACATGGCAGCCTTGGCACTGCATCTCACGGAGGTAATTTAAAGCTGAGGCTGGACTTCACACAATGACCCCCTTCTTAAAAGTAAATGTAGCATCAGCTCGAAGTAGGGGGGTTTTCCCTAACAAAGAATAGCATTTGAGGGCGTTAAGTAGTCCGAGTCGAGATGAAGTCACCTGACCAGGTATAGTTAAGTCATTATGTTGGTGACGCAAAAACGAGGTGATACATTCTTTAATCCATTGCAGAAAAGAAAGACTCGCTGTCAAGCTTCATTTGCTTACTGTTGGTGGGATATTATACCATCAAAACCAACCCACTGAGCTGTTTGTTTTCATCTCTGATTGTACCTGGTTTTGCTGCTTTTGCTGCGTTCCCTGGTCAGGCAATCAATTTGTGATAGATGGGACCTGTCAGCTCATAAAGTGTGTTGATTTTGTGCAAATTGTATGAATTCACACTTGGGCCTCTGCCAAGGGGGCTAAATAGGATATTGTGAGCGGCATGATGAGATTACTGCTCTTTTTAGTGGATGCCTTACATGAGCACCTTGCTTTTAGCGAGGGACATCTGGGCGGGCAGCTGTGAGACCAAGATCAGTGATGACTCTCGGAATAGTGTCCAGGGAAATGCTAAGCTTAGGGAAGTCAGGTGCTGCACCTGCATATGGATAGAGGTCATTTATTACCTCAGTTCTTGCTCCAGCCTACAAGGAGGAGGGAATTGAAGCCACAAAAAAAATTGGACTTGTATTTTTTGGTGCCAGAGCTGCAAAGAGCAGTGCAGTTCCTAAACCTGTGTGCTGAATGGGGAGTTATAGGAATGCACTCCAGCCTACCCCGTGGGGCAGAATTAGGTTTGCTTTTGTAATGGTTCACTGTAAGTTGAAGAACTGTTTCAATGTGAAAATCTGTGGCATTTATGGGATGAATGAACAGCAAAAGTGGGCCTATGGCTGGCTAGTAAGAGAACCAAAGTACTTAAGCTCCTCACTGGCTTGACTGCCAGGGTGCTAAGCAGTTTGGAAAGCCCCTGAAACAGCTTGGAAACACTGAATCTAAATGAAGACTTGGGATTCCCATTGTTTGGGAAAAGTTGATGTTTTGTTTCATTTCAGAATCTTGTTTTTTAAATTTATTTTAAACGTTGGATGGTTTCACAGCATGGATTGGCCATCTTCCGACTGTGCTATTTCACCTTTTGGATCACTCAAGATTGGCTGGAAATCTCACGAGAACTGGCCCTTTGTGTGGGACAGTTGCTGCTGTGCTACCATCTGCCAGCTGGACCCAATGCAGCGCATGAACAGCAAGCTTCTTCTGGAATCCTTGGCCAGTTCCAGTGGAATGTAATAGTATAGCAGCAGCTACAGACTTAGAAAATAATGGAGAGTGGGAGAGGTAACAAGATGGGCACTGGTAGAAAGTGGCAAGACTCCGCTCATGAGGAGTTGGTGTTATTTTTTCTTAATGTACGATACATCTGCTGTAAATTACAGTCCCCTTTATTTCCAATGGAGGCTAGAAAGGTATTCCAGAGCAAACATGGCTGCCATTTCAGAAAAGGATGTTAGCAAATCAGCCTCATGCCCACACTGCAACAGGTATTTCCTGGCATAACTTCTTAGGGTCCTGTACGTCACAGGACTTAGTCCTCATTAAATTAAATAGGTTTATAAAATTTAAACTTGTTTATTTTGGAGTGTTGCATCAGTGTTTGCACATACTACATTTCTGAATGAATTAAGCTTTGGAGCGTCGCATTAGTGTTTGCACGTACTAGGTTTTGGAACAAATTAAGCCTGGCCCCTCGCTGGCGCTGCAGGGGAGCAGGACAGTCCTGTGCTGCCTCCCCAGCGTGGAGCCCACCATCCCAGGCCCTGCCATGCAGCTGTGGGAGCAGGGAGGCGGAACATGGCACAAGAAAAAAAAGCATCAGCAATTCAAAGTGGTAAACTACAAAAAAGCCATTGCACAATCTGGTGGACAAAGAGACTTATTACACATCTTTGAGTGCCTTTGTGTTTGCACACAACAAATCCGTGGATGCGTTGCTTTAATTTGAGGTTAGCCAAACTAAACTATGTCTGAGGACTTTTAGTTTAATGCACCAGAAAGACTTTTAAAGTATCTGAAAAACCCACTTGTGCAAATAGTCATGCCATTCCAGTGCAAGAAAGTGCAAAAAACGTGACATGTACAAACACCCATAAAAGCATAGAAAAGCCCTGCTTTATATAACCTGCTGCCATCACATGTGAGTGGAAGCTCCTGAAAACATAACGTGCCCTCACAACACTATCAGGATTTTAATCCCACCATCCTCAGAGCTGATATGCCAGAGTTGAGTTTTTGACACTTGGAAAGATGCAAGGTATAAACTACAAGTCTTAGGGGCAATGGTACTGAACCAGTTCTTAGGCTGTACCATCATATAATAATAGCTTGTAAAGGCCCTCAGAAAAAGCAGCTGGCACTCAGATCCCAATTCTAGCCATTTAGTCTGTTTTTCAAGAGAATTGCTGTGACAGCCTCTTAATGAAAGTGGGTATTTTTGCTGCAAGAAGGGCATCCCTCAAGGTTGATGAAAGGACAGTACACATTTGGAAACCTTATGACAAAGGGACAAAATCCTTCCACGATACTGGATTCAAGGAAGCTCCCATTTCTAGTGTACATTGGAGATGCTATCAAGATCTGCGCTCCAAGAACCTTAATTATCTAGAGTAGCACCTCATGCCACAAGGTGGTCCCTTTGGGACTCAAGGAGTAAAGGTGTCAATTCTGGTCCTGATACCGTAGAAATGACCCCCTGACACTGGAATCCAGATTTTCATGTCAAAACTGGCGCTGTGTATGACTAATGGGCTGTGCCATGACCTAAGTCCCAAACCACACGGACTTTGGCACTAGACATAGAACAACCTGAGCTCCAAGATCCAGCCAATTTTTACTTTCAAGTAGCACTGAATGCAAGAGAAATAAATGCCATTTCAACATATGATGGGACACAGATTTCTTCTCCCCCTTCTAATACTGCATTTCTGGCAACCCTTAAGACACTCTTTTAATAAAAGGGAGGCCTTTCTGATCCTGACTGTGGTGATTTATATGGTGAGTGCAGCTATTCATGCCATGGGTGTTGATCAGAAGAGTAAAAGCCAGAAGAGCCTGAGGCTGGGGATGGGGTTGTGGAAGTTGAGAAGCGATTTGGGATGAGTCCGCTAGATCTGCTGATCAGTCTGAAGGACAATTAAGCTTCAAAGTATAGAAAGCAAGTCCAATGCCAAGACGAAAGCATGATGTGTTGCAGCAGTGTCAGTGGGCTTTATTTCTGGCAGCTGTTATACATCACTGTTTCCATTTTTCCTCTGCGTCTTAACACTATTTCAACCCTCAGCCTAACAGTTCATAGAAGCATTAGCTCAGCACGTGTGGATTAAACTCTGTCTCCCAGTGACAGAGAAAAGGTGACACTTGTTTTTCTGATCTTTGAACATACATTGCTAATGTAGATGGTAACCTGTCCCTTCCCAGGAAATGACTGCTGCTCAGGCTTTGCTCAGGTCATCCATTTTAAAACCACACGTTTGTTTGCATTACACACACCAGGGCTTTAAGAACTATGTGGATATATGTCATGGCTTCCCTGCATTTTCTTTCCCCAAATTAGCAAAAGCGAATGCATACATGAGCATTATTATATTATAGGCCAACGTGTGTAGAGAGGTTGCTACCATCTATGCATACTGAGCAGCAGCCCATGTAGACTCACAATGAGGGCTTTCCAACTGCCTCCCAAATGATAAACCTCACACATGGTGTAGGATAGCTGCCACGTTTCCTGGTTTTCAGAGATTACTGTTTTATAGATTACCGAGGAGTAGTGTGGTGCTAACAGGATGCACTCCTTTTTGTTGGGTTTGGGCCTGATTCTGCAATGTTCACTTACACATAATGCTGGGTACCAATTTTTGGACAGGCATTTCAAGATAGCCTCTGTCTCTCTCTCTGTCTTTTTCTTTACAAGTTTATACCTTTTTCCTGTAGAAAAATCGTATTTCTGTATGCATCTCAGAGAACCCTTCACCTTCATCATGCAGGGAAAGAGTTCCTTTAACCAGGAACTTTATCAGGGATGAATCTGGGCCAACAACTGCAAAGATGGAGAAGAATGATAAATAGGAAAGTAATTCAGTTCCTAGTCATATGTTTGGAAATGCATATACACTTTCTCAGCATAAGAGCAGATGGAGGCAAAGCCAGGAACCACTGGAGTTACTGGCAAGGTGCACTTAGATTTCACTGAGACTAGCCCCAATGGCCCTGAACTTTGAGTATCTCTACTGCCTGCTCGCTCTGGCAGCTGGAGGGAGGTGGGTGAGGGAAGAGCAGGTGACATTGTTCCAACAAAGGAGGTCTAGGGGCCATGTCTATGCATGTTTCCTCTTTGTGCAGCCATGGCCATGGAAGTGTCATAGGTAGGATGGTCTTAAAGGGAAGCATGTTTTTGTCTTCTGTGCTTCACTGAGGAGCACAATGAGAAACCTTATTAATTAAGGCTTCTAGTTGTATTGTCTCTTACAGTTGCCACTAAAATGAAGGCTCTTTCTGCATATGGATAAGAGCAGCCACCTGCACATACCTCTTAGCAAAACTGGCTAACTGTGGCCTTGGCCTCACCATGATCCACTGGCTACGGAATTGGCTCTGTTTTAGGACCGAGAGGGTGGTGGTTGATGGAAGTCAATCATTGTGATGCTCTGTGACCAGTGGGGTCCCACAAGGCTCTGTCCTTGGGCCTACACTATTCAACATCTTCATTAATGATGTGGACATTGGTATCAGAAGCGGACTGGCCAAGTTCACCGATGACACCAAACTCTGGGGTAAAGCGTCCACACCTGAGGACAGGAGGATCATCCAGGCTGACCTCAACAGGCTCAGGAAATGGGTGGGTGAGAACCTGATGATGTTCAACACCGAAAAATGCAAGGTTCTCTGACTTGGGAGGAAAAACCTGCAGCATGCTTACAGGCTTGGCAGTGCTACACTGGCTAGCACTATGGATGAAAGGGACTTGGGGGTCATGATTGACCACAAGATGAACATGAGCCTGCAATGCGATGCTGCGGCTAGCAAAGTGAGCAAAACGCTGGCTTGCATCCATAGATGCTTCTCAAGCAAATCCCAGGACGTCATTCTCCCCTTGTACTCGGCCTTGGTGAGGCCGCAGCTGGAGTACTGCGT
>JAGPOW010001167.1:21274765-21321230 GCA_030014935.1 Caiman crocodilus | reverse complement strand
ATCCATAGATGCTTCTCAAGCAAATCCCAGGACGTCATTCTCCCCTTGTACTCGGCCTTGGTGAGGCCGCAGCTGGAGTACTGCGTCCAGTTTTGGGCCTCACACTTCAAAAAGGATGTGGAGAAGTTTGAGAGAGTCCAGAGAAGAGCCATGCACATGATCAGAGGTCAGGAAAACAGACCTTATGACGAGAGGCTGAGAGCCATGATGGGACTCTTCAGCCTAGAAAAGCGCAGGCTCAGGGGTGATCTGGTGGCCACTGATAAGTTCATCAGGGCTGTTCACCCGACTGCCCCAAGGGATGACGAGGTTGAATGGTCACAAACTCCTCCAAGACCGTTTCAGGCTGGACATAAGGAAGAATTTCTTTACTGTCTGAGCCCCCAAGGCTTGGAATAGCCTGCCGCTGGAGGTGGTTCAAGCACGTACACTGAATGCCTTCAAGAGATATTTGGATGTCTATCTTGCTGGGATCCTATGACCCCAGTTGACTTCCTGCCCGTGGGGCAGGGGGCTGGACGCAATGATCTTCCGAGGTCCCTCCCAGCCCTAATGTCTATAAAACCTCTTCTCACTCAGCTTCTCAGGAGAAGCCAGGATTTTGCATGGATGAAGGCTAGAAGGGCCTCTCTTGTCATCTAGTCTGACCTCTTGCATAACATGGGCTAAAGCATTTCAGGCCAAGAATCAGGAGAATTTTGTTAAAAATTGCACAAAGGAGATTTTTTGGGCAAATAAGGGAAAACTAAGATATAAATGCGAGGCCGATAAGCTGTGTGGCACCAGTCAGATAAAATGAGTGTCTGCACAAAATGATAATGGCCAATCAATGACTGCAATTTCCTGGCTGGGTAGCGACATAATCATTATAAGAGAACACGAATTGGGATGAATAATGCACATGCTATTTTCTCTACAGAAGCTAATTGGTTTTATTGGGCAGAAGGAATCCTCTTGAGATGGCTTGGTATGTCCTAGCTTGTTTTTAAAACTACAAACAAAGCACGAGAACATGGGAGACATTTTTCTGGATTTCTTTTCTGTTTCCATTGCTTATTCTTATCGTAATTGCATCTTTGCCTCAGTAGCTAGTATTTTGTTCCAACCTTAATCCTGTCTTCCTGGGTTTCAAAGCTGCAGCAAGAACATTTCCTTTCTCCTTCTCAGTCTTCTCGTAACCCCTTTCCGGCTACGAGCTCGGGTATTTTGTTTCCATGCCCTTGCTCGGGTATAATTTGGTTTCAATGAATACTTTCTGGCAGCAATTTTGCAGGATCATCTGACTGTGGTGTCTTCAAACCACAGCTGCTCCTTTGCTCCCAACTTTGTGCCTCCATTTGTGGATGCTTGAGGCTTTCCCCAAATTCCCATCCAAATTCTCTTGTGAAATCTTCAGACTCTGGTCCGTCCCAGCTGGACATGAAGAGGCCTCTTTGCTTTTGTGTTGGTCTGGTGCATCTTCTGTGCTCACTTTACTGAGCCAAGGGGATGATTCATAGTCCTCAACTTGCCTGCTTCTCATCAAGGAGTATTTGTGATCAGGTCATTATTTCTGAAATGTAGTCTTTGTTCAAGAAATGTTTTTTTCATTTTTTTTTTTTTTTTTTTTACTCCACGGTTTCATTCGGCAATATTCAAAATTCTGTCTGCATTGCTACGTTGTGATCGGTCACAAAGCTTGTGACCTATTCTTTTTGCTTTCTGGCTGGATGAATGAATGAGCATGATGCTGCAGTCCAGATACACAGGGAGAGTTGAAATGCATTTCTCACAAATTTGTGTACTCAAATGAGCTTTGGCAGTAAAACTCGCTCATCTTTCATGATTTTTCAGGACCCACAGAACAAGACGGTATGATTTCAAGTACTGGTTATTTCTAAATCTGGCACCAAACAGCCCTAGGCAGACATGGAAGCCGCTGCCTGTGTAGGGCAATGCAAGACAGCTCCCATCCCAAACTGGCAACAGGCTCAGAAAGTCGAAATAAAAGATTGGAACAGGACAGCTATGGACCGACTCCTCTGATACAGGGATGTTTTTGATGAGTAAACATGTATGTTCTGGCACACTCGAGTCAGCTCAAAATCCAGGGCATTTAAAAGATACCGGAGCAAAATCATCATATTGATTTTGGTTTTGGGCAGAATCCCAGGTCTCTAATTAAACTCCGCTTTTCAGCTGGAGACCGTGGCTAAATCCCAAGTAACTGTCACCTCCAATGGATCCACTGGGAACTTAAGTCAGTATAAATGGGGCTCTGTTCAAGCCCCTTCACTCCTTGTTCCTTGTCTTTTCTAATTGCTCAACCTTGCAAGCCAGTGAAACTAAGGGTCTTCATACCAGCCCTGAACTACCACAGCAAGGACACCACATGGCCACGCTATACTACACGCTGAAGATCCCAAGTGGATCACACTGGGCTATTTTACATTCCTACGTGAGGAACCCAAACCAGTCGCTCCATATCTGTCGATGGGAACATTCTTCCCGGTATTTCAGGAGGAGCAGTATTTTCAGCAGAGCTGCTGCTGCCTGATGATGGGAAAGGCAGTTTAAGGGGAGGCATCCAGTAGCTTGGAATAAAGCTCCACTGCACTACATTAAAAATTAACTTTGCTGTTGAGAGCCAGACAATTGCATACTGAATGAATAATGTTATTTATTACGTTTAACTGTGAATAAGTAACGCCTAATCATAGCTGCACTTTAAATCAGCACTGGCGTCAAGTGCTCCGCTCCAACCATGCTTCACGGAAAATGTTGAGGTGGACTGAGGAGCTGGAAGCGGAGAGAGTGCGAAAGTGTGAAATATAGTGAATTTGGTCACAATAAAGTTATATGGTCTTGATTGTTCATTTGGCAACTAATGCTCCAGCAACACTTTGCCTTTGGAAAGCAATATTAGCTCCCAAAAGACTGGCGAGGGGTTGAGCTTCTGTATGTGCTGGAGCAGCTTAACTGGGTTTTTTATGTCATAACATTTTTTAGAATAAAAATGAATGATGAAGCCGAGGAAGTTGGATGGAAAATTCTAATTTTTTTTTTTTGGTAGAAAACATCCTGAAAGTAAAAGCATTGTCAGTTCAATGCTAGGGTTTTTGAAGTCTTTCCCAGGGTTTTGTCTGATGTTGAAAACGAAACCATTGCTATGGGAAATGTGATGTGGAGAAACCTCACTTTCTGAGCGGTCTCCCACAAACTGTCCTTTTCAGTTCTACCTTTTCCTCTCCTCATTTTGGAGGGGCGTCAGGAGCTTCATCCCTCCCATTCCCTGCTGATTATACAGCGGCCAGCATTTTTCTCCATCGCCCCGGGGCATCTGGCAGAGACACAGGAACGTATCCTATCACCGAACACCTGCCTGTTCACCAAGAGTCTGAGCCCCAATGCTGTTGGCAGCCCAGAGAGCAGATCTGATTTGCTATGTTTAGGGCAGGGGTGGGCAAAATGTGGCCTGGGGGCCAGATGCGGCCCGCCAGGCCATTCTATCCAGCCCGTGGGGCCCCTAAAAAATTTAGAAAAGTAATATTTATCTGCCCTGGGCTGCCTGTTATGCAATCCTCAATGGCTTGCCAAAACTCAGTAAGCGGCCCTCTGCCCAAAATAACTGCCCGCCCCTGATCTAGGGAGATGCATGTAAAAGTGAGATGCAACATAAAACCCTCGGCGTCGAGCAGCAGGTTCACAACTCCAGCCTGCACCACCAGGAATAGCTCCAGTCTCCGAAGGCAAACAGCTTTGAGTCAGGCCATCTTAATCGGCCGGCAGAATTTTGCTCAGATGATCGGTGAAAAATAAATCAATACAAGGAAACCCACTCAAAATCAAGTCTACTTCAAGACTCGGGGGGGTATGCTGTTGAAGAAGGTCTCACTGGTCAGAGCTAAAATTAGTTCCCTTTAATGCTTTTTTCACGAGAGCCACGATACTCCAGAGAAACATCACCTTGGAAAGGCCTGTTATATGACTTAAAGAAGCCCAAGCATCTGTTAGTTTAGTACATGAAGTGCTGGAGACAAATAGCTCCTTTTTAAACCTCTCGGCGAGTGCAGCTAAGTGTTCCTGGTTAAACGACCGCTCTTGTCAGCTATTTTATCTGCTTGAGCAGGAAATGTTCAGTAAAGTGTGGAAACAGCTGGCAGAGCTAGTGCCTGCCTGTGCTAACAACAACGTGTCTTTGGGAAAGCAATGCTGTTTTTTTGCTGGCCATTGCTAGCTTGGCCATGAAAAGTTCAGGCTGGAATATGAAACAGGTTTCCATGGCTTTAAAGGGTGAGGCTATCCTAACCTACCACAGAGGCGGCCACAATGTTTTTGGTGCCACAAATTAAGTGATGTGGGCTCCTTGAATGCCACCCTAGCCCCTTTCCCTGCCCAATCTACTGCTCTGCTTTCTGCTTCCTGTACTGTACTCCCTGCCCAATCTGCTACTCTGCCTTCAGCTTCCTTCCCTGTGCTCCCCGATCCATAGATTCCTGGATCCATAGACATAAGGGTGGGAAGGGACCTCAGTAGATCATTGAGTCCGCCCCCCTGCCCTGGGTAGGAAAGAGCGCTGGGATCAGACAACCCCTGCCAGGTGCTTGATCTATTTGCTGCTCTGCTTTCTGTTCTCTGCTGTATCTGCAGCTGCGCTCCCTGCTCCCTGTTTCATCCGCTGTAGGCCAATACCAAGGTTGCCCCTCGCCTAAGCTATTCAGGTACAGAAAAAAAGGAGCTACCTCCCTTAGTACTTGGCTCTTATGTAGATAGTGCTTTTCATTGGCTCTCAAAGCCCATTATCTAGTGCTCTCCCCATTTTACAAACAGGGAAAATGAGTCACGCAGGAGAGAAAGGACTGGCTGGTGGCTACCCAACATGCCAACACCACAGCTAGTAACAGAATCAGGTCCCTTCAAGCCCTGGCCACTAGACCACAGCACCTTCCTGTAGAAGAAAAGCTTTAGACAGATGAGATAGAAATGAAACATGTCCAGAGCCTTTTCTTAATGCTTGATTTAAGTCTTATGCTGCTGCTTAATTAAAAATGGGATAGGAGAGTAGAGAAAACCTATAGGCAGCTGGGATTCCAGAGATTAGTGGCTTAGTAGTAGCACTTGTATTATAATGAATCCTTTGTGTGCAAGACGGTTTTGTTTTGGGGGGTTTTTTGGTCCTCAACAGCCAAAGAGGGTCTGGGAAATATACCCAGGTTGCAACTTTTCCCCTTGGCCTGTCTTCCAGGAGCAATGATTCTCTTGTGAAACAGCCCTGATGGCATTCAAAGGGGATTCCCCATGCTGATCCTTCCTCAAAGTATTTCACCGTTTCTGTTGTACTTCCTGCCACCTCACAATAATTTTACATATCGCTAGGCGCAGCATGACTGCTGGGCCAACCCTCAGTTGACTTCTTTGGTGCTGTATCTATTTAAAATGGCAGATTCCAGATTGACCCAAGTTATTAACCAGTCCAGGTGTGGACCCGTGTCTATATATCATTCACAATGTTTGCCTGGGTCCAGCCTGTGCATCAGGGGGTCACCTGTATGTACTGAGCCAGAGAGGCATTCAGCTCACTGGCAGCACAGCAAATATCCTAGGGTTATAAGTCTGTCTCACACTCATAACAGCCTCAAAAATGAGATGCTGTTATATCATTGGCCTCTCTCTTTGATCTTTTCCAATGGAACAGGAGCACCTGAATTTACATTAGCATTTAAAACCATATGAAACACTGAACAAGCTCTACCTTGGCCTCTCAGGCAGCTGTGCAGAATAACAACCCAGCTCTTTTAATTCAATGCCACATGTTCCTCCAGGCCCATGAACAGGAACTTTATGATACACTGGAAAGCATGAAGTATTAACTGTCAAAAAGCTATACTGAAATCATTGAGAGCCTGGGCTATTTCCTCATTGAGGTATGTTTATGTAAATCCAAATAAATACATCTAAATGCAGGCTTTCTTGAATTCTAGCAAAGTTGATTAAATCTGTTTGCGAGACGTGCTAGGCTCTGTGTAACCCCCTGAACTCCAGAGAGTTTGCCTTCCTTCTCCACGGGACACTTTGCCATATTTAAGGGCAGAGGTTTTCAGTAGAGGCTCTCACTTTACAAATGCTAATTAAGCTTTTCAATATCCCTTTTGGGCAGGTATGCATTAAAATCTCTCTTAGAGCAAGGGATTATCCATTTGTTCTGTGAGCCATAGAGGATAAGTGATTCAGAGCAGATAATGGGCTGGTTTGGTGGCAGATTCAGGATGAGAACCGTCTCCCGGAGCCCTGCTCTAACTACCCAGTTACAATGCTGTGCAGGACTAATGGATGAATTTTATAATAGTGGGACAGAAATGCAGGTCATGCATGCCCAGAATAGGCCAATTAACTAAGAACCTCAAGGTGGCAAGTCATCCCGAGAGGGCTCAGTGCTTTGTCCGCACTGAGTGGTTATAGTTTTAACTGCACTCTGGTATAGATTCCTTACTTAACATGTGAGCTTCCTTCTGTCACGAAAGGGGTTTCAATTTTATATCAAATAATCGCTCTGCGTGGCTTGTCTGAGCCAAACATTCCTCCGTGCGGAGTTGCATGGACTCACTCACACTTTGGACAGGCAGCCCAAAAGCCCTGGGCCCTTCTGGAGCAGGGAATGCAATGCTCAAGTGGTCTTTTCTTATCCACCAGATGAATAATTTCCCCACCCAACAACCTCTTTTTTTTAACATACATGTTCTTAAAGTTTGTGCCCAAATGTCCTTTCCCTTCCCCTGTGCCTGTATTGCAAAGCGTGTGTGGACTAATGGCACGGATGCACCGAGCTGTTCTGTGGCTGGCCGTAGGATTGGACATGCCTGTTTTCTATTAAAGACTCTGCCTGACTTCAGTGGGAATTTGGCTGGAGCCAGTTCCAGGACCCTGCTTCCCCCTCCTGCTCATGGCCCGGCCCTTAAGCAAGTGCTTTGCTTCCAACCAAAGCCAGGGAACCTCAGGACAGGCTCATGCTTCACTAAATCTGGGCCTTCGAATTGATCGTTGTGGCTCCAAAGCAAGTCTCTTGGCAAGAGATTTCCCCTCCCCGCACCTGAGTTAAGCAGGTCTTTTAAACAAACAGGGCATGGCCAACCTAGTACCTTGTGGGATAGCAGCTTCGCTCTGTTTCTGCCTCCCGCTGCACCATCTCGGCAGATCTCCTGGGAGCGACTGCTCCTCTTCCTGCAGAGGCAGGGCTCATTAGCTCCATCTTCCACACCTGCAAGGTGCATGTGATGGGTGGGGGGGTATAGGGATCTCAAATAGGGAGTTACCCGTAGCTCCCTGCTGGCCAGATGCATTCAGGGGCTTCAAGGCAAAAGGGGGTTGCCACAAAGATTGGAAGGATGGGGTGCAATGCAAAGTCAGCCAAGTTGCTGCACATCTGGGGCAGGTGTAAGGGCGATGGCACTCAAAGTCCCCAGTGAGGGCTCTGGCAGGGAAGTGGGGATTTTAAATTCTCCTTTGTATTATTGTGGAGTTGGAGCTGCTTTGGTGCTTCTTACTCTCCTAGAGCTAGCCGTGAGAAGGATTTAAGCCATCAATGGAGGACAGTCCAACTGCTAGCTAGCGACAGGTGAAACAAATACAAGAAGCAAGTCCTCAGAAAAGCTGTATGTGAGCAATGGCCTTCAGTGCCATGTGTCATCATACACATAAGAAAGTGGCTTACCATCTGGCTGGCCAGGCTGCCTGTGGCAAAGCTACCCCTTCGCTGCAGAGCAAAGTGCATTCTCCCTCGTCCTGCTCTAACTCCCTGCCAAAGCCTGGGAACTGCAGTTTTTACTGGGATGAAAAGAGTCAAGGCAAATGCAGCACTGGGCAAGTCACTTAACTGTTCTCCTACTGTTTCCCCCCCATCTCCTCTCCATAAAAAGACTTCCCTTCCTCCCCAGAGGGAGTAGAGGTGAGAACGAGTCAGTTCAGGTTTGAACACTGCTGTGCACATGACACTGCTGTGCACATGGGGAGTTTGAATCACGTCAGGGCCCAGTGATGGGATTACACTCCAGTTAAATCCATTCCTCTAATGAGCCCATGCTGTTTTTCCAGGAGAGAGCACAGACTGCGTGTCTTCGCTGCAATAGGCTGCAGTAAGTCAGGCAACGAAACAACTGGCCGCCTTGAATACTGCCAAGCTCTCCCAAATGTCGAGCTGCTGTGCACAGGTAACAAAGGTGTCTCGGTTGCATTGCAACAGCCAACAGGCCAGGTTCATCCCTAACATAACTTTGTTGAAGTCAGTGGAGCTGCGCCACGGATGTGTGCGGCCCCATTCTGTCTACTGGAGACCAATGCTTCCTTCAAATGTTCCTTTATTTATTCCACTAGGCTGTGTTCAGTGTATCGATTCAATCAACTGTTTCTTTAACCATAAAACCAGATGTGCCCAGTCACGCACCATCTACAGTGACTGAATTGATGCCATTTAGAAAATGTGAAATAAAGCAAAAAAAAAAAAAAAGAACGCTGAGCTGTGCTGAAACGCGCGGAGGTCCCACAGTTTCCTAGGTAAATGGCTTTCCTTTTGAATCGCATTTATTTTTGTTACCTCCAGAGAAATGCTCCGCTAGCCACATTTCTTGGAAACCCTGCTGAGATCTAATGGGCTCTTTCTGATGTGAAGTCCTAGTGGCCATCTTAGGGGACAGACCCAGTGCAACGAGGGAACTGGCAGCTTCTACTGCAGCACTGGCATAGTATGTGCTGTTCTTTGCTGATGCAATTAGTGACCCTGCTTCCAAAAGGGAAGAGCTAATTGTCTGTGACAGTCATGTGGACTTTGGGTTATATTCTGGGCTCTCCCATGAGACGTAAGAAAGGCCACATGGAGCCCTGGAGGTAACGTGAGCAAGTCCTGCCAGTAGCACCCTCTGAGCACAAGAGATACAGAGGAGAGGTCCAAAATGATCCCCAAGCATGATCCCCAAGGTGTGTGAGACATCCAAAATGATCCACAAGCATGAGAAAGGCTCAGATCTAGTGCCACATTTTGCAATCATGCCTCAGTAATGGGCCAAACCAGCCTGCCCAACTCCCTCTGCGACACCTCTCAGATCTGCATCCACATCCCCTGGGTGTCTGAGACCCATCTCTGCTAGGGTGAGTCACACCTCCATGGTGATTCAGGCTCAAATGGCCTTCCTCCTGATACTACTGTGGCCCAGGCATGAGCAGCCAGGCCACAATGCTTGTCATGCATCTCTCTGGCAGTGCTAACTTAGATACCTATATGGAAAAAGAGCCTTCCCTGAAGGATCTGTATTAGTAAAGCTACAGTAGACATGCGCTTGGAAGTGGCTGTGGTGAGTGGTGCAGCCTGTTCTTAAAAAGGAGAAGAATATTTTGCAGAACTCAGTAGAGGTCTTTCCTTTCTGGACACGACATGACTGATGCATGAACGTGTGGCATCCTCATGTAGGAGGTAAAGCAAGAGGACTGGTTTGCCAGACCAATTACTAGCTGAATCCCTTTATTTCATAAACTGATCCAGGTTCTAATATAATTGCTACATGATTCAGACAACTGGTTTTCATCTTACTGCTTGTGACCAGTTTGACTGTTCACTATAGTGACAGCTGTGCAGTACTGGTAACCAAAAAATGCCTCATTTCAGGTCCCTGACTACATAAATTAAAGCTATTGAAATGGGCAAATAGTGATTCACACACTTTCCACTATGAATATTTAGAGGAATAATCATTTCACTCAAAAATGTGCAAAAAACTCAGGGTTAGTAAATATCCTAGCTAAGCATTTACAGGGCTCCAACACTGTGGTAGCCGAGTGCCATTTATCTACAGAAATACCTGACTGTTCTCAGGCTGATGTGACCTCCAGTAATCCCTGCAACCCAATCCCGGGGTTTTCTGCAAACATTCAAACACATTCCTGCTCCCCGCCTCACGTGGTTAGCTAAAATTTGTGGCCCTGCCAGGCTGCATCCCTAAAGAGGAGAAACCGATGTTGTGAGTCAAATGTTTCTTTGCTGTGATCTCGCTCATGCCCCAGGAATGTCTGCAGGGACGGTTTTCCTGGACCCTGCAGGAACAAATACCAGTAAGAGGATTCGGTTTCCTGGCTCGGGAATCCGTGCCTGCATTTCTAGCCACCCTTGTACCCCCAGGCCTCTGTCTCCGCTCTCTGCTTTCATCCTTGCTTAAGCCTCAAGATCACAGGCATTAAAATTATGCTATCTTCCTCTACTGCATCTAGTCCAGCCTTCACATAAATGGCTCCAGCCCCACTTTTGCAGGTACTGAGGATTGAAATCCATTGCTTTATGGGAAACAACTACCCAAATGGCATAAAATCCCAGCTTTGAAAGAGTCCCCAGGGCTGCTCTCTGAAGTAGTAGCTTGAGAGACATTAGTTGCAGGTGCCAAGCTGGAATTTGAGCAGGCGACAAGGCAGCGTGGGACTGAAAGTGATGCCATTGGGAGAACTGAACCTGCCAGGAATGAGAGCCGCTGTCAGGAAGCCCTGACACCAATGCTTGCAGGACCAGCGAGTTCTCCTGAGCATCAGCCCTGGATTGCTAAAGTGAAAATGGCAACTGCTCTTTTCTAAGGGCCACATTGTCTTGCTCAGATGAACCCGCCACTGATTTCTGTGGCAGCTCTGCCTCAAGCACTGCATTCACGAGCAGGACCAGACCCTGCTTAATACAAGAGTCAGGTCAGGGTGCTCCAGGGGCTCCACAGATACTCCAGAAGCTGCCGGACCCCACATCCCCTGCCCTGCTTCTCCCCTAAAAGGCAAAGATTTGGCTGATGGCTCTGGAGTCACAGACCTTTTTCCCCCTGCAGAACTGTGTTCAGTGGTACAAAGCTGCAGACCGGAATCCTCTGCTTGCCAGATTTTAAACACCCCTGGAGCAGCTTTCCAGAATGTGACTGGACCTGGGAGATACGTATAAACCCCAGGAGAGCCGGGCACAGTATGCGCCACCTTGCCACTGGCTGTGTGAAGGGCAAACTGAGCTATCCAACATTGGACTGCTCCTTTTGACTGCAGGCCCCACGTGCTCCCTACCCCAGCTCTGTCCTGGCCCACTGCATTTTGAGAAACTGCTTTGCAACCCTCATGGGCTCTGGCAGTGCCTATAATGGCCCATTGCACCAAAGAAACCCACTTCCACAGTATTTGAGATGACCTCTCCACCCCGATAACTTCATGTCCTTCCCTGGCTGGTTGGGATGAGCTGGAGCCCAGAAGTGGCATGGAAAGGATGGCTGGGATGCGGGAGTACAGAGGAAGAAACACAACACACTACTCTACAGTGAGCCTAGCTGGTGGCATCATCCAACCTTGGGGTCAGGTCTTTGAGGGCTCAGTGTGCAGTAAGGAGGGTAGGCAGGCAAGGCTCTTTGGGTAGAGGTACTATCTTTTATTAGACCAACTAAACGGTTGGAAAAACGTTCTTTGCAAGTTTTTGGGCACAAACCCCCTTCTTCAGGCAGTGGAAGACTGCTGATGTTAACATCTAAATGTACTTTGCACTAACACCCAAATGCTAACGTCAGCAGAATCTCCCGTTGCCCGAAGAAGGGCGTTTGTGCCCAAAAGCTCGCAAAGAACTTTTCCCCAACTATTTAGTTGGTCTAATAAAGGATAGCACCTCTACTCAAAGAGCCTTGCCTGTCGACATCCTTAGGCCAACTCAGTTACAACCAACAACCCTGCAGTATGAGGAGGGGGGTATTTTTAGTAGGAAACAGTTGAATTCGTTGATTCCTCTCTGTTCCTTTTCTTTAAGAGAGCCCTGTGGAAACCAGGCAGTCAAAGCCTGCATGTGAGCCTCATTGGGAGCCGAATGGTCCCTCTTTGCATGAGCAATTGCAGCTTTCCAAAAAACCAGCATGGACAGAGATGACAAAGTTTTGAACCATTAACAGTCAATGGTTGGTTTGAGAGACAGGAATACCTTAAATGAAAGGCATTCAACTCATGACCTGTGCTTTACTCTGCAACTACTTTGAGTGTTATTCTTTCTCCTTCCCAAAGCAGACAGAAACCAGATCTCAAAGCATTCACAATGAATTTTTAAATCAATAACATGTGAGACGGTGTCCAAAAGGTAAAGCGGTTGTAAAAATCAATGTCAAAGAGAGCGCTTTGCCAATTCAATTATACAAGTTCCTCTGAAAAAAAAAAAAACACCACAAAACCTGGGGGCTCATTTCAAGCTCAATAAATGTATTTTGCACTAACATCCTAATTTTGTAAATACTCTCCTGGGGAAAAATTGTGCCTCTCATGCTATGTCTGTTTGACGGGCTGTAATTCTCTCTAAAAGGGGCTACCTTGTTTCTGGGCCAGTCTGATTTCCACAGTTTTTTGACATTACGCTGGCATGTGTCTGATCCTTGGCATTGAAGTCTCCTACAAATAGGAACCATACATCACAAGTTAATCCAAATGAATGTGATTAGACATGGCAGCTGCAATTTTCTTGAAGGGCGATTAGTGAGTATGTGGACTCTCAGGAAAAATATGAATGGCTATACCCCTTCCAATGACTTCAAAACCTCTAAGTTTCTCTCGCTACCTTCCTCTTCTTGGGGCAAGTCTCATATTTACAGTTTAGGTCTAACTGAATACAACCCAGCAGGTTAAGAAAAGCAGCAAGCAGCATTTCAAATGCAGGCTAGGTCAAAAGGATGGAACAACACCTACAAATCACAGGGAAGATGCAGCACAACAAGCAACTGCATCAAGATGCAAAGGTGCTAATGGCTGAGATTTCCAAGGAGGATGACAGATTTCCTAGGTGCCCCACTGAAAATCCCAACCGTAACTTATGCACTGCAGGTCCAGTCCGTGCATAGGAGGCCTTTGGTGAAGCTGGATTCAAGGACAAATCCCTGGGTCCATTGACATCAATGGCCAATCTCCCACGGATCCCAGTGCAGCCAGGATTTCCCCCCCAGAATCATTGTCTTCTAGACTATGTGCATGTACCTGCTCCCTCTCATTTCTAGGGGCTACTGCACTCCAAATACAAAGAATTCTGGGTTTTGACTTTGGGCAAGCCACGTCTGGACCTCTATCGTAGCTACTTCACAGAGGTGGAAGGCAGTCTCATTCACGGATGGTTAGGATACGCTTTGAGATCTGTTAAACTTCATTCGATAGCTAAATGCTGCTAGGGTCTAATGCAAAATGCACGGATTTTATTTCAAAGTCCCCTTCACGGAAGCTAAGTCAGGTGAATTGCCTTGCATTGGAGAATGACCAGGTATAGCAGTTATTCTCATTGTTGTCAACAGACAGCTACCAACTATTATTACCACACGTGTCTGTGAAATAACTACCAACACTAGCAATTTCAGCGCAGGGCATAGGTAAGATCAAACTCTGGATGACCCCGTGCCTCTTGGAGGTGACAGAACTCCTTTCTAAACACACGCTGACTGCAAAACCAGTTACAGAAACACCCTGGAAATCTGCACTTGGTTATCTCGGAAATGAACCACGCCAGGAATTCGAGTAAGTTTTTGCTTAAACACTATCATTATTGGCACTGGATCACATACAGATAACTTAGGTTTCCAGCTTATAAAGAGAATAATCCAAAAGGAACTGGAGCAGATTAATCTCACATGTTTCAATTTAGGACAGGTAGGTTTTTAAAAGCACTAAAGCAACATGAATATACAGTTGTGTTAAAGCGATACTGTAATTTATAAGAAGAGTTTTAAGAGCTTGCAGCCCAGGACTTTTCAGCGTATTTAGAGGCATGTTTTCATCATGGTGATAAAGTGAATGCAGTTCAGGACTTCCTTTGTGGAAGGTGAGCATGTATATTTATTACTATTTTTATCATCTGCTTTATGCTTATCCATGGGTTGAGTAGTCGCACGATGAGGCTCAAAAATAAAGTTTCTTGCCTTTTACAAATTGAGCGATTCATAACTTATGGGGCTTTTTTTCCCAGTAGGTGCCCCTGTCATATCAGCCCCAACCAAAACCTTTGTGTGTACACAGGGTAAGGGGCAGTCCTCACCTGGCAGAGCGCCTACTTAGACGAGACAGAGGCAGGAGGAGGAACGTGCTGTCCCCATCTGACAGCTGGGGAAGTAAGACAGAGCAAGGTTCAGTGATTTACCCGATGTCAACTGGGGGAGTCTGGGGCAAAGCCAGGAATAATACTTTGCTATCCCGAGGCTTGAGCTGCAGCCTCAACCTTGAGTCTCTTTCCTCTCTCACTCACCACTTGTGAAGGTGTTGCACCAGGTGTGCTAGAGCTGGCCTATCGTAGGAGAGGAACAGTTACTTTCTTTGGGCTCTCACTGTGCATAGTACTACAGAGGTGCTCAACCTCTGGCCCACAGGCCAGATCCTGCCCCTGGCGGCATGTCATCCAGCCCACAAGACTCCCCATGGGTCTTGTGTGCTAAACTGGGCACACAGGGCAGCGCAGGGTTTGATTCCAGTGTGATGGGGGTGGCACAGAGTGCCAAGGCCCAGTCCTGGCCTGAACCTGGAGCACCGGGCTGATGTGGGCCTTCATCCTAGTGTGCCAGGACCAGCTGAGGCCATGCAGGGCCCTATCCAGGTGCATGAAGCTGGGCGGAGGCAGCGCGGGACCTGATCCTGACACGGGGGGCTCAATCCAACCTGGGAGCTAGTCCTGCACCACTCCTCTGGCCCACGGGGGGCCAACAACTTGTGTATCACTATAGCACGGGGTGCCCTGAGTTTCTACAATTCTGTAGTGCTCTCTCATGCGCTATGCACGCAATCTGTGAAAAGCATGAAATTGTGTGCTGTGTTCCTAGCATGGAATTGGACAGAAACCAGGAGCTGGAATTGGAAGTTGAGAAGGGGATAATTATACACCAGGGAACTGGAACGTGAGGAGCGGTGCTTGCACAAAGGAAGGACGAAAGCCTCTGCAATAGATGGGAACAGGTTTTGAAGGTACACGGCCATGTGGATAACTAGGCACACGCTTAAATGAAAACAACCTTGCTCATGAGATGATAAGAATCAGCTCTGGCAGCAGCATGTTCACTGTGAGCTCTGCCGCTAAAGGGAAGGACTTCCTGTCCACCCAGATCAGCTCCAGCATGGAGGAAGACATTCATTCAACAAGGAAAGACAGGAAAGACAAGGAAGCCGGAGCCACTTGAGAAGAGCTGCTGAATCGGGACGTTGCAGGGACTGCACAGATAAGAAAGCAGGAGGAAGAGAGCCCAGGTGTGTCAGTGGGAATAGCCCAGGCAGGGCAGGATGCACACTCACAGGCATGTGTGCGAGATGATGGTGCTCAGAAGAAAGCTCTGGGACCATAAGTAGTCCCATCCATCACCAGAGCCAGGGCAGGAACGGGGCGGCTGTCGAGCTAAAACCCACAGGGCCTCTATGGGAAGGGAATAATGAGCCCGGGTGCAATCTGCTCTGACTCAATACATCATTTTAAAGACTGGCTGGGGAGACAGGTTTCAGCTACAGGCAGTGTCTACCACCGATCGGTCTGCCCACTGGGAAGTCGCTCTGCTGCCGAGTGCCTGAGTTTCCCTGTCTGAAAATATAATGGCAAAACCCAGCTCACAGGGCTCTTGAAAAGTTTAATTAATGCAGGATAAGAGCTTTGAGACCCTCAAAAGACAGTTGCTGGATGCTAGAGCCCCACGACTAGGATCAACACAACACAATCAGACAAACACTGTTGGCAGGGCAAATCACAGGATGCGGAGTCAGGATCAAATATCATTTTCTCAGACATTTGCCAATCACACTGGGAGGGCAGTAAAATACCTTAAAATGCTGCATATAAATGTGGCTGTCAAGGAACAGCCCAAATGTGATTCCAGCAGCTCCAGTGGAACCACTTCAAAAATATCACAATGTTTTTAAACCTTTCTGTTTTGCCTCGTCTTTTCTTTGTCCTTATTTTTTCTTCTTTTTTAAATACTATATCTGGTTCTGTTCTAAAATTCTGTTAGACAGAAGGAAAGGGATATTAAAATCCTTGCAGACAATAAACTATTGGAAAACTCTGTAGTTTTATTAGCAAAGAAGTGCACAATGGGGAGGTAATATCCTTGCAATGTGTTTTTCACAAATTAGCTGGCAGATGTGAGAGTAGACGCCTTCCAAAGGCCTGGCATGATGTTACATCTCATCTCATGAAAACGGCCATAAAGGCTGATTTTACCAAGATGATTCCTCTTGCTTGAAGCTTCAGCCAGTCCTATAAAAAGTCCTAAAATTAGTGCCTACAAAGCCAGGTCAAAATTTGGTGTAAAAATTCCTCTGCAGGCTAAAGAAGTGATTGAGTAACTGGTTAGGAAAACACGGACCGTGGACGTGAGCATTTGTGTGAGGACCATGAACTTCCTAGTGCTCCGCAGGAAAGTCTAGCTTTGCTTAAACCTCATTTTATCTTTGTTCAGTGCAAGAAAAACGAAGCAGAGACTCCTTATAAGGGACGGAGAAAGGCCAAATGATCCTACCAACCACGGTAGGGCACTCGGGTACCAACCACCAGCTATCTTAGCACTTTGCTGAGAGCAGCTCAAAACAATTTGTGCTCCTGCCCTTCTGCAGGGGCAGAAAGGCACCGTTATCCCCACAGACAGAGGAGGTGTCGAGGGTATGAGGAAGCCTGCGTGTTTGACTTGCAAGAAGAAAAGCGGGACTGTCTGCGGAGCAGAAGAGCCCCGGCTGTGCGTGTCGGGTCAATGAAGGGTTTGGGCGACTCTTGCCCAAGTGTGGTTTGTAAAAAGAAAAAGTCTTGTTCGGAAAGATCGGCACCAGCCAGGAGAGATCCAGCCATGTATGTCGGGGGGCTACAGCATTCCTGCTGATCCCAATGAATGGCTGTAGTGGGTTAGGCACCGGCACGCCCAGCTGGACATTTGCCTGTAACCTATGATGAGGGTTTGGGCTATGTCTTCTCTTCCCATTTTGTCCGCCTGTCCCATCCTGTCTGAGCCCTGATTTTCATGCTCTCTGGAGCAACTTCTCCTAGCCCAACAGGGCTCTGATCTCTGACCGAGGCTCCAAGACTCCCCAGAGAGGACCTGCACTCCATTGTCACAGATGTCTTAGGGCCAGCATATCCCACAGCAGCCCTGCAGGCAGCAAGCCCAGTATACTCCCTCTTGCTGTGCCAGTCCCAGAAAGGAGTGGTGAGGAGTGGTGAGGGCACCTCCGGCACTATGCTCAGGGTTTCCTTTGCAATCAAGGACAGTAGCTTGGGGTTGTTATCACCACTTCCCTTTGTGGAATGACACGTGAAGTGGGTGGCACGGCCGAGCCTTCTGCTGCCATGGGGCATGCAGGCGCCTGGGTCCCTGCTGACCGATGGGCGTTTGAGCCCTTTGAAAACAACGCACGCTCCCTCTCCTGAAATCAGAAGCAACCTCCCATCTCAACACACCTTCATAGCTGCAGGATGTGGTTCTGCATGGGCCGTTGGTACTTTCTTGGCAAGTCCTTTGAGCTGGGCTTGCAAGCTCCTTTCTTTTAGGGGACAAGGGCCTGATTCTGATCATCTTTGTACCAGTGGAAACTGGCAGAAACATGTCTCAGTTCAAGTGGGGAGGGAGTGCCCGACCCTACACTTTATCACAGCAGATCACTTGTGTATGCGTGTTTCCTGTTACAGCTTATATTTGGTAGGAAACTAAGAGCTCTGGCCAAACCCAAGAGCTAATTAAATCATCCCAAACTGTTTGCTTAACACATCAGGGACATTTTCCTTTCCTAATGACCAGAGAGGCTTATAAACAAGCAAGGAAAGTGTCCAGCTTTCCCCTAGCTCACGACTGCCAAAACTCCCAGAGCAGGAACATGCAAAAACAAAGAGCAGGCTGGACTGGCAGGGAGACATTTCACATATGTTTCGGCACAGAAAGGGGAGCTGCCCGTCCAGGCAGGGATTCAGCCAGGGACCAGCCTGTGTTGCTAAAACAAACTGGGACCCCAAAACGGCACCTTCAAGACCAACGGGCGTGCTAGCCCCAGCTCTTGCACTTCCCACTGCCAGCTGTCTGGCCAGTGGCGGTGCGCACGCTCACACGTGTCCAGCGTGCAGCTGCACGTGTGGATCCCGCAGGTGCATGGCTCAAAGGCAAAATGAGAGCTTGGGTCTTGCTCTGGAAATCTGGTCCTTAACAGCATGGCCTAAGGGGGACGCATCAAAGAGCTCCACATATCTCTGGGTCTCCAGGCCAGATGAAAACCATCTCTGTCTCCTGTGCAGCCCCTCCCGTTCCAGCTGCCCTCCTACAGCCTGTGCACAAGGCAGAGGGAAAGGCTCTCTGCATGCCTTTCATGATTTACTTTCTCAGGAAGCCTTGCATCCTGTCCGGGTGTTATTCTGCTTCCCGCCTGACTCCGGGAATCCCCGCACAGCCAGGCCTTGTTACCCAAAGGAATGTGCTATAGGTCTGGTGCGGGGAGTAAAATAAACTTGAGGGGCTCTGCTTGCTTCATATGGAGCTTGGTGCAAAGTTTGTTTAAAGCTTAGGGTGGAATCGGGCTTTCTCTGTAGGCTCGACTGTGAGGCGTGCTATTGTGTACATGTGCCATCCGAGGCGAGAGGAATAGGGATTGCTAATGTTTGCCCAGAAGTCTGGATTTTGCAGACCAAAGCCTTTCATACAAACTGTGCAAGAGACTGAAGTTACACGGTGGGGAGAACTGTGGGTTTTCCTTGGCTGGGGTGTGCAAAGCAGCCTAGAGGCGTGCCTAACTGAAAGACAGTGGCAGGTGTGTGTCTAATTCCCTTAGGCTCTTTGGACTCCCCTCACCCCAACCTATCACTCGGGTTTTTTCCCCCTTTTTCCCCCCCTATCTGCGGCAGGACAACTACAATGAAGGTTGTATTTCACTGCAGAAATAAACACAGAAAATGACCCAGTCACCCAGAAACGTGGATACTTGGACAGGGCATGGAGGAAGAAACCACAGTGCGGCAATTTACTTTAATGATCAAGTCTTTTAGAGCCAGACTGGAGTAGCTTAAATGAGTGAGCTGAATGCACAGAGAGCCCTGGGGAGCACTTGGCAGTACAAGAGAGATGGAGTTTGCCAGGAGTGGCAGCTGGCTTGGGGAGGGTCCTCTGCTATTGCCTCTGCTCCCTGGGGTGGGGGTGCAGGATGAGCGAGGGGGGTAGAGCGGGGGCTGGGATGTAACGAACAACAAGAGCTTGATGCAAAGTTATGCAAATTGAAAACACAGATACCGTGCTTATTTGCAAATTTTTTAGCAGGGAGGAGATGGATCCAAGGACAACTTCTAGCAGCAAACTTGTGGTAGGCCAGACTGCATTATACCCAAGGCCAGTGGGAAGGATGAGAATCAGAGAGAGAATATGGCCCTGAAGCGTTTAACTAGATAAGGTCTCCAACCATTGTATCCAGCACCGGCTTATCCCTTTTCACGATAATATCACCCAAAATTTCGATCAAAAGTAACACCTGTCCTATTTGAAATGTCCTAAGTTTCCAGCCCAGGTTCAACAAATGGACGTGCGTGTTAATTCTCTACATCATTAAACGAGACCACTTTAAGGTTCCTGCAGTCAGCTCTTCATAGGGGAACAGCTGGGGCTTTTGTCTTCAGGGAATGGCATGAGAGAAACGGCTGTATGTCTTGTCCCAGGTACCAAGAAAATGCGAGCCATCAAGAGGACACAGAAAGATGCATTATTACAAGAGGATTCGACGACTTAACAGGGGAACCACAGAAGACTCAGGGCTCAGTCCTGTCAAACTCCCCAAAGTAATGAGCTTCCAGAAGACTGCTCTTCATCTCCCCTGATAATCACAAGACAAAGATTGCCCATTAAGACTTAGAGGTGTTCTTCACCCAAAAAAACTCAGGTCTCCAGACTTGGAGATTTCAGCACAGAAGAGACCATTAAGTCTGCTAGTCTGATCTCCTCTATTGACCACAGCAACCTGGATCTGACTCAAGTTTGGCTACACCAAGGGAAGAGCTGTTTGCAAAATGCAGCTCTAAAAATTGGATTTGGAATAAATAAAAAGTTATAACCAGTGGTGGTTGCAGCAGTCTATATATAGAGGCAACATGACCATGACTGGATTAGGTCCAGGTCTGGTGTCTGCTATTCAAGGATATTGGTAAAAGGAAAAAAAAATTCAGAGAAGACCCATAAGAATGATTAAAGAGCTGGAAAATGTGTCTTTCAGTGAGAAACTCCAGGACTGCCATACTTGTAGCCTGGGAAAAAAGTTAAGGGGTGGCTTGAACAGTCTCCAAGTACATGGGGAACACAATCCGATCAAGGACTCTTCTGGCTGGCAGACTGGTATAACAAGACTGAGAAGTGGAAGTGGAAAGTAGGTGAATCTGGACTAGAAATAAGGCATAGCTTTTAAAAGCGCTGGTAATTTGCCACTGGAACACCTAGCCAAGGGCGGATGCTTTTCCATGGCATAACCTGCAAACACGAATGAAGGCGGGGAGTCCTGCGTCACGTGAGGCACAGGAGGTCAGACTGCAAGTTCAGCCTGTTGGTTTTCCCAGGTTACCCAGGAGTCTGCCAAGACCACCGATGGGCTGTTTTGTCTGAAGGTATATTCTGCAATACAGGTTCTGTATGCAAGGTGCAACATTTATGTCTGCTCAAATCAAACTGAAACACAATTCCCAGCGGCTAGTCACAGTGATGACAAACCGGGCTCCTTGCCTAGTCTGCACACCCCCACCCTTCCCTCCTGCTCCAACCCAACTTTGCTTTTGAGAAGTGAACCAACGTAGAAGTTCACAGCACGCTTCTGACTGGCTAGCAACCAGGCTTTGGTTCAGACACCAAAGTCTCCCAAGAAACCGTTAATAAAAAACCAATTAAAAATCACAGTCAAAATAGTGCACAAATGTGGATCTCGGGCTGCACATAACAAAACCAGGCTTATATTTAAAAAAACCTCAACCTTTCTAATAAGCATAGCAATGTAAACACATCTACAGTCACCGTCTTCTAATTAGGAGAATCTGCCATACAGTGTTTACAAACTGCTTTGGAAATGGTTGGGTCTAGTGAATGTGGGTTGTCTGGTTGCGCAGCAAATGAAGGAAATTTAAAGCCCTCTTATTTTGGATTTTTATAACAAGACTGGGAGAGAGGGGGGCAGACAGAAGGAACAATCCTGCATTGACCAGGGAATGGCTTTGATGTCTCATACATCTGTTCATTTCTATATTAATCACTGCAGTGAAATTAAAAGTAAATAGAGCTGAAGCCAGAGTACACACTATTAACCTGTTGGAGAATATTCCTTCCTCCCTCCCTGCACAGCCCCGATTCTTGAGTCCAGGAGGACATAATAAGCCTATGCTTAAATCCTTGACGGAATAGGAAGGTAAGTCTGGAAGGGACCCTCCTTGGATCACTGTGCCCAGTTTCCTGCCATTGCAGACACCCTGTCAAAAAATCTCGTCCAGGAATGTACCGAGTTTCATCTAAAAACAGTTTGGCATTTCCTTCCAATCTGTTCTACGGCATTTCATGTTCCCAGAGTCAGACTCGTAGATCTACAACTGCCCAAATCGTTCTTTTTCTCCTTTTCAAATACAGGTGCAACATTTGCCTTTCTCCGGTCATCTGGTGCCACTCCTGGTATGAGAAATTTGTTAAAAGTACTTGTTACCAGCATTGCAATTAGTTCACTCAAAATAGGGATAGATTCATGTACGTGCCTTAAATCAGGGGTGGGCAAAATGCAGCCGGAGGGCTGGATGCGGCCCACCAGGCCATTGTATCCAGCCCGTGGGGTCTCTACAAAATTTAGAAAATTAATATTTATCTGCCCCCGTCATGTGGCCCTTGATGGCTTGCTGAAACTCAGTAAGTGGCCCTCCGCCTGAAATAATTGCCTGCCCCTGCCTTAAATGCTCTGCTGTCTTGGGATCTGAAAACTAGAAACAAAAAAAGAGTATGTGCCATTGCTCTGAGGCAAAAATCATTTATACTTATGGAAGACAGTTACCTTATAAATGCAGAAAACTGGGCCGTCCGTACAGAAAATGGGGGGGGATTTTCAAAAGCACCTAAGTGACTGGTGTTTTGTTAGCAACATTGTGAACCACAAAACTGTCAATAACTATGAGTTTTTAAACCTTTCCAGATCAACTCAGGAACCAGCCAGATTGTGAGATTATAAAATAAATGTGGGTTCTTTTTAATTGGGGGGAGGAGGAGAGTTGAGTTTATTATTATTTTTTTCTAAAACAAGGAGGATTGGAGATTCAGGTTTTGGGGTTTTTCTTGTTAACGAAGGCAGGGATTATGATAATCTAGTCACATGACTTGAATAGCTAGGGCTTTAGGAGAAGTGCCAAATACAATGAACCTTAATAAAAACCACAAGGACTGGCAAAACTAAAGCTGCAGAAAATCAGATCCCTTTTTCACCCCCTTGGTTAAACAGAATAATAACGTTCAGGAGTTCGACTGTTCACACCAAAAAGCTTGAACCTGATTTAGCATCAATTTTTAAATTGATCTAGTTTTGAAAACCAGTGCTCTGGTGCCCAGGAAAAATACCTGTGCTATGGAGTAGTGATAATAGAGGCTTCCCACGGACCTAGTCCTGCTGTTCTGTTGAACTCAGATCCCACGCTGGAGGCAGTGTCCACGCTGGACTCCACAGGCTACATGGATATAACCAATACATATTATACCAGTAATAATTTTGAGTTCATTCTCCCCCTCAGCTGCATGCACTCTGCAGGTCTAACTGGCGGGGAACTCACTCATTATGGATTTGGGTTGCTGAAGTTGGTAGATCTGACTCTTCACAAGCAGCAGATCTCTTGAGAAAGTGTTCCTTTGACATAGATCATTTTCCCAAGCTAAATGCACTTCAAATTCTGGACGCTGTTTGTGAAATAGTTTAATGGATAAATTAGCCCCCCACAGGAAAGTAATGATAGATGCCTTCCAAAATACTCTGGTTCACTCTATCAGCATGGAATATACATTTTAATTATTCCTAATCTTTCTCAATTGCTTTTCAAATTGAATGCCGGAACAGATATGCATTGTGGCATGATTTGGCATGACATCTGTGGGATCTGTTCGATGATGACTGAGCAACAAAGTGACTTGGCCAGCTGGATTTGCAAAAATGTACCGTTTGTGTCTGCAGCCTGGTCTCGGGTGAGTGGACCTCCTGGGATTTCAGAGTGCAGCTGTGTTTAAGAAATAGTTTATACAAATCTTTCAACCCTGCTTCTGCTGTGAACCATGAAAAGCAAGATCTTAGGCTGCCAGGGTTGGAGTTTCCATAAACAAAGGGACCCAAAATGGGCAGTTTCATGTTTATTATCATCGTTGATATTAATGCTATCTTGAGATTGTAAAAAAATGGAATAAAAAATGTAACCCCTTGGACAGAGCCCTTTTTTCAGTTTCACTGGCATCTCTGGGGAAACGTCGAAAGCCAGCCTTCTGGACTTAAAACGCATTTGCTGTTTTCCCTCTCAACTTTTTCTTACTGAGGACATCCATGGGAAAACTGTTTTTTTTTTTACCTTACAGGATTAATGTTCTATTTATGCCTTGTGCAAAGAGAGAAGCCCTAATAAAGCTTCTGACAAAACTCCCATGGACTTCAGCATGAATAATACAACCGCTACCAGCTCCCGCATAACCCTTGCCAGTGGTAGGTTTCCAAGCACTTTCCAGGGGAACCCAGGATGAGCGATCTCTATTTTCCAGGGAGAGGAGGAAAGCTGTGTTGGTTTTGCTATCAGCATCTGTAATTGTTACCTACTTGCAGAAACTACTGGCGCCCACGGAGCGGTTACAAGAACTGAGGCCCTTTCTAATCCAAACAACATCACAAATGAGACTTTTAAGGCAACACACAAATAAAAAAAAAAAGCCAAGGAACAGCCAGGCAGGAAGATCCATGTGCCATTTTCCTTCAGGGAGGAGGGACACACAGGAGCTCCATGCATACTGAGCAAGAGTCATTTAACAAGAAGCCACCAGAAGGCACTCTGGCACCGTGGCCATGGGCTTGGTGTTGAGCTTGATTGGAAATGGAAAAGGAACCAGACCCAACTCCAAAAGGTTAGGACTGCACACAGGTGATGTTAGGATCCAGACAGGTCCCTAGTGCTATAAAAGGTTGAATGGAGATGTAAGTGAGCATCCATCTCAAATGCAGGGGAAGCTGGGCATTCAATCTTAAACTCCATTGCTGCAGACCGGTTCATGGGAAAGGATTTTTAATCCTGTAATTGCCTTCTGCTTTCCTCTCCTTACCCATTGATTTAATGTTGGGAAACCTGCTTTTCCAGCCTAAGCAGACACCTGCCCTATGATTAAGGAATCAGGCCCTGTGGTAGAGGTGATACCTTTTATTAGACCAACTAGACCTAATGTAGCACTAAAACACTCCTTAATTGTAGAAATATGAACTGTCATTTCTACCCAGGAGAATTTTTACAATCTTTTCTCCAATGCCTGATGAAGGGTGTTGTACCCAAAAGCTTGCAAAAAACCTTCTTTAATTGCAAGCTTTTGGGTACAAATACCCTTCATCAGGCATTGGAGAAAAGATTGTGAAAGTTCTCCTGGGGAGAAATGAAAGTTCATATTTCTATGATTAAGGAGTGTTTTAGTGCTACGTTAGGGAAGTATGAACATATTTTAGTGCACAGCGCTGTTTTGAACCTGAAAACCTCAACATCTGGTGAGAGCAAGCACCGAGTGATTTACTGACAGTGGGATGAAGTTTCCCCAAACTCCAAGTCAGGGCTACTTTTGGCCAAAAGATTTCTAAATCTAGACAAAAGGAATAGGGAACTGATCGGGGCTAACACTACTTCTTATTCCTGCTGCTGCCCTGTGTCAGAGGTACCGGAGGTGATGGCACATGATTGATATCTGTGTCATTTGGCACTGGGGCATCCGAGGGTCATTAAATTACCACCACCATCAAGATCATCACGCGAGAGTATGAAGATGGGAGGAGGAAGGAACAAGGTTTGTTCTGAAGGATTCCAATAGGCAAGAACGGTTTCCAGGTTCATCCTGCATGTGCTTTGGTGTTTGGTGCCATTGTGATAGACCTCCTTGGTGAATGATGCAACAGGACCCTGCAACACTGCACGTGAACGAAGGCACAAAACGTCTTCTCGGGCAACTCCAAAATGACACACATCCATGCAAAACATGCTCCGAGAAGTATGCATTAGTGCAGTCAAAATGCATGGAAAACAGCTGATGGAGACTCAAAGAAAGCAGTAATCCCGGTGGAGGGAAGTGTGGGGAGATCTTTGGATCGTGATGGTGTCTTTTGAATGGCCACTAGATGGTGCTGAATTGTATAAATAATTTTGCCTTCAAGATCTTGCTGAACCAGGTGTGGGTGCAAGCTGTGGCCAACGTTTCCTGATGCCTCAATCTGCACTAACGCACCGCTGTCTCCTTCAGCCACCTCCACGGTAGCTGGGTTCTTGATTTCCAGTGCTGCAGTTGACACCGAGAAGCACTGAGACAATCCTGGAGGTGCAATTCAGGTGCAGTTAAGAGCTGGGACCAAGGCAACATGAATAATGGTGTAAGAGCCAAAGCTCTGCCCCGCTCCCACCCCAGGTAACTCACAGCCTGCTGCAACTTGGCTAGAGGTCTCTGACCCACAGGAGCACGAGCAACTGCTTCCCCTGCAGTGCATGGACTGAGGCTCTGTGCAGTGTTTGATGCTCCCTCCCTATATCTCCCTTGAGTCAATGGCAGGATTAGGGCTGAAATCTTGGCCCCATGAACATCCACCAACATCAAAATTCAGGCGATGTTCCCCAGGCTGAATCCTGGTGTGGGCACAATGTTGTCAGGTGTTTCTCTCCATCAGGGATGCAGTGCATGGGCGCGGGCCACAAGCCAGACGGTCTTGGCAGGGACTGACAGGCCCTTTTGCCCCCATGTGCTTCAGCAGGAGTTGAAGGGCACTCAGTAGCCCACGGGGCCTGGTCCCTGGTGCCCTGCATTGCATGGCATGGCTGGCACTGATTCATGAAAGAGCTGGGGATACCCAGGTATGTCCAGGATGGTCCCTTCCAGAGGGGAAGGATGCACTCATTGCAATCCAGAGGCTGAGAAATATCACACAGGGATCCTCCCTGAGAAACAGGGAAGCTCAGAGATTCTGGCTGGAGAAGGGGTGCCAGAATTCAAGCCAGGAAAAGGCAATAAATTAGGAAGGGTCAGGGGGGCAGAGCAGCAAAGTTCATTTGGCAGGAGCTCAAGGAGGGAGGGGCAGGGGGCCTGCAGGATAGGCAACAATCGGGGGAGCTCCAAGATGGGTGGGTGGCTCCTGGCAAAGCCAGGAGGAGCCTGACTGTTCAAGAGGCAATTAACTACCTCCGTACGGGACTGGATTAATGCACAGGCAAACTAGGTACATGCCTAGGGCCCTGGTTCTTCCCTCCGTGGCAGCTGTTCTCTAGCCCTGCTTCCTGCAGGCAGCAGTGCGGGGGTGGAGAGGAGGTGGGGGTCTCAACTGGCCCGGGGCCCACAAGTTTGTTTGCCTAGAGCCCACTAAAGTGTTAATCCAGCCCTGCCTCCGTGGTCCAGCCATAGCAAGGACCTTAGCTCTCCCAGGGCAAAGCCAGCTTCGAAGAAAACAGAGTCTTACTTGGAGGCAGCTCAGTGGAAAACCAGGTTAGCAGGGAAGGGCTTGACCTTTGGGAAGAAGCACCTCAGATGTGGAAACAGAGCTGGATCACACGTGCATCCCCAGGAGGAAGGTCCGAATGCAGCTGGTTCCCACCCGGTGCAATGGGAGCAGAGGCACTGAGCACATCACAGGATGGAGCCCCCCAGCAGGCAGCTGCATGTATGCTCAGCAGCTGAGTGGGAACAGGGCTTCTCTGGAGAGTGCAGGACCAGCCCTCCTGTCACACAGCACAGCAAGATTTAACTTGGCAACAAGGGTCTAGAGCACCTGTCGGAGCCTTGGAGCTAGCACCAGGACTGGGAACTAAACGTCCGCTTTGACCATCCATGCTCTGAAGGCACTGAAGCGCTACAGGGCTCAGCTGCGCTTTATGCAACCAGAGGCATGAGGGTTGGCAACAAACTCCTTTTTATTGCCACCTAAGTGCTCAGGTCTCAACTCCGCCCTGCTCCACACGTGCAACTTAACTGAGGTTGCACTCCCAGCCGCAAGACCAAGAAGCCCGGCTCTGTCATGCCTTGCCACAGTGGGAGAGGTTGTGTGCCAAGTAATGTACCAAGGGCTAACTAGGACCAATGGTCACAAGTTACTGGAGAGCAGGTTTAGGTTGGACATTAGGAGGCACTACTTCACAGTTAGGGTGGCTAGGATGTGGAAGATGGCCTGCTCTAGGCCCCTTCTGACCCTAGTTACTATGAAACTATTACTATGAAACTGGGGAGGGACTCACTGACACCTTCTATTATGTAGCATGCCAAGTGCTTCTTTTACGGATCTCCTGCATCTGATGCTGGGTGTATGAATAGGCCTAGAGCAACAGCACCTTCGTTTAGGATGCTGCTGGATATGCCACTTCAGGTGCCGCCTGGAGCCGGAGCACTTTGCACAAGGGATGAGAGAAGATGAAGTCAGTCCAGGACTTGCACAGGACACTGCCCTGGTTCCTCCTAACGTTGTAGTAAGAGGTGCTGACAACGCAGTAGGGACCACCCTTCCATCTCATCTGTGCCACGACTGTCTTGACCACACATGATCATTAAAGCTCTCATTTAATAAGAAAATCAGGGGCTGATTCATTTGTGGATGTCTAAAACTGCATAGCTAAACTGTCCCTGAGGCTACCCGCAGGTGCTACGTCCCCTTTCAAAGCTGCCCTAGGCTCACGCTATGCTGGAGCTGGCTGTGATCCCAAAGCCAGATGAGGCCATTGGGATCCTCTAATCTGATCTCCAGGATGACCACAAGTGCGGACAGACAAAGCATGGTCGTGGGGCCTTACCTTGGAAGGTACTGGGGCCTTTGTACCTCCCGCTGAAGGCAATGGGGCACATCAGCTCTGGCCCTCCGCTCTCTTTGGGTCCTGCTTGTCAGCTCCAAGGGAGAGATTTTCTTTTCCTCCATCTCAGTATCCGCTCTCCTGCATGTTTAGCCTCTTTCCCCAGTGGGCCTCACAGAAGCGGGCAGGGAACTGGTGACCTCAGATATTAAGTGCTTTTTTCTTCCTTTCTATTTTTAGGGCTTAAGACAGGTCGAGGAGAAGGGAGCTATTTAGGCATCGCTGGTGATTGGTCTCAGAAGGGGCTGGCATGTCTCCCAGCCTGGAGTGAGCGGCGCTGCGAGCAGCCCAGGAAAAACACGCTTCCTCTGCGGAAACTGCAAGAGCCAAATTAAGGCTCCGGTTTTGTCAATGAAATGTCCCTGCCAGAGTCCGTTCCCGTGTCTCAGGGGACATGCGAGTGGGGCTGAGCATAAGGGCAGGGTGGGAGGGGCAGGCCCGGCTCGTGGGGAGCTGGGTGGAAGACGACCAAGCCCAGCATGCCTGGTGCCTCCTCCCTCCCACCCCAATTTGCATGATGCTTCTCCAACTGATCCCAAAAGCCCTGCTTGTGATACCCTCCCCAGTCCCAATATCTGACTCCCCTTCTCTCTTCCACTTGCACTCAGTCTACCCAGCACAGGGCTGCTCCTCCAACACAGAGGTGCCCCCTGACCCAGGCTCCCACCATGCAGCTGAGAGCTGTTCCTCCAGCTTGAGGTTGGCTTCCCTTTAAACAGCCTGCCGGTACCAGAATGAGGGTTGGCAAGCCGGTCAATTGACGGTCAAATATTGCCAGCTGATAGGTCAATTGGCTGCATATGTTTTGACCAGTCAAAGATCACAGCAATTTTACAAAACGCCCCCATATATGTTTTGTAGATTACTTGATAGAAATATGATTTTTTATTGTTTTCTGACACATTCCTAAATAGAAAATTTGTGCTTTTGCTGTGCATTATTTGGATGTATTGATAATTTTAAAATAACTTTTGGCCAATATTTGACTGGTCAATTGACCAATTTTTATTTGACCAGTCTAACCAGACTATCCTTCACAGTTACATGGCCAGTGGATTCCCTTTGACCACGGTACTTCTATGGCACCCATTGCCACGCATCCAACTACCTTACCCCCTATAAAGTATTTATCCTCTCCGCACCCCAGCACAGACGCTGCCATCTCCATTTTACGGCTAAGGAAACAAGGCAGGCGGAAAAGTCGCACCCAAGCCACTAGACAAGCCTCTTCCTCCATAAGCACTCCCCCACTTGTAAGAGCCCAGCGGCTCCGCCTCATCTAATGTGAACGCTAAGAAAACACGTCAGCCTTAATATTTGTAAATCAAACAATGCAAACCACACAAGCACCCCCCTGCATTTCAGCTGTACATCTCTCCATAGACAAGCTATAACTTTCTCCCAGCTCTCATCTCACGATGATTAATTCTGCCATGCAAAGGAACAGATCAGTAGAAAACCATAAACACAGACTTTCCCGCAAAGCTCTAGATGCCTCATTCGGTTTGGTTTACTACCATGAATGCAAATATCTTTCCGCGCTATGCTTTTAGGCCACTATAGCAGCATTCAATGTAAGGAAAAGAAAATGTGATTTGAAAAGGGAACGAATGGGTTTGGCCGGTTCCTTCAGAAAGGAGCTGAGGGCTCTCAACACCTTGCAGGTGGGGGCCCGCAGGGTCTGGGGAGACACAGAGCCAGACCCTGCGCGGTAAGCAGGGACTAGTGTCTTCCCTACTCTGCCTCTCACAGGACTTGTACAAAGGGAAAAGAGTTACAAACAGAAGCTGGGAGGTAATGGTCCTGCATCCAATTAATTGCATCAAGGGCCCAGAGGAAAGAAAAAAGGATTAAACGCTTAAGGATGTTTCCAGCAGTTTACAGGGGGAAATGTAAGAGGCGGTGGGGAAGCAGGGCTGGAACACAGACGGTTCTTCATATTCAGGGCAGGGAGAACAATAAAAGTGTTGTGGGACTGTAAGAGGAACAGAGAGGCTCAAGTGATGGGCACGGCTGTTGTGCAAGGGCTGGCTTTGAAGCAGCCGCCACAAGCATTGACAGGTGGACTGCTTTAGCACTCAATTTTGCTATGGCAGGGGCAGGTGACACACACAAACCTCAAGATGCCCTCCTCAAACCCCCTCCATGAGTGGAGTGCATTCACTGCACGGCGCGGTTGTGTTTCCAAGGAGGGGATCCCCAGGCAGGCGTGAACAGTGCTGCTGTGAATCCCAAGCTCCTTTATAACAGTGCTCTGCCCCCTGGTTGGAGTGTACTTAGCATAAATAGACAGCGCCTCTTTGCCCTGCCTGCTTGCCAGGGCATCAACCCCATTTTACAGATGGTGAAACTGAGGCAGGCAGCGAGAGAGGGAGTCCAGTGCCTTGTCTCAGGGAGTCCATGACAGAGCTAGGGGTGGGGAACCAACCTGAGACCTAGCCTCCTGCTCTGACAACCCCAATATCCCATCTTCCTTCACTTTTCTGCTCCTTTGCTTCCACCTGACCCTGGTCTAGTGAGTCTAGACAGGGCAGGGGAAACACGACAACTTGCACTGGGGACAATGCAGACTGCTGAGGTTGGCACCCCCTGCTCCCCGAACTCTACCCAGTCTAAAGCATGGCCCAATTTTTATCGACCAATAAAGCAGCCTCTGTTTTCATAGATTCAGCCTCTCAGTCTCTCCATGTGCAAAGCCAGGATTTTTTTGGGTTTGCGCCTGCCACAGGCTAGGGGCTCCGTCCTGCTGCTCTTTCTTGAATTAGAAAGTATGTGCTACTGGCAGCTCGAAACACAATCTCGTCTCCTGCATAATGCCAAAGCTCATTTCTTGTCCTCAGATTCAAATAAAGCCCTTCTGTTTTGAAGTGTTAGAAGAGCTGGCTCTGGTTCCACAGCCATTGATCACATATAATTGCTCAAGCCATGCAAGCAGCCTGCAGAGGAGATGAGCACTCGGGATAGCAGGGCTGCACACTCTCGCAGATCCCATGGGCCAAAACGTTGGCCTCTCACCTGCCCGACCAGATTGCACGGGGCACCCTGCATACCTTGGTCTAGCGAGTCAGGGGCTGAGCCAAGGCTACTCTACCTGTCATCAAGTCTCAGTGAGAACACAGCATACATGTGACCAGCCAGGAACTGGGTTTTATGGGATGCGTCACGTCAAGAGCCCATCAGCAGGAAAGCCATACCTGCCAAAATGCTTTCCATCTGCAGTTCTTAGCTGACACCATCAACACACAGGGCACCTATACACATACAGTAAGGCTGCTCCGACACACTGTAATTACAGCGCATTGGAACAGACTCGATTAATTGAGTCTGCTGGGGTGTGGCAATTAATGCACCCCAGCAGACTCCAGTGTCACTTGTATTGGTGTCCTTGTGCTGAAAAATAGCAATGAGCTTTAGTTAAAGCGCCCCCACCGCCATTTTTCAGTGTGGGGATGCTGATACATGTGATGCTCTGTGCACTTTAATTAGAGTGGCTCCCGCCTGTCTCCTGGAGCATGTGTATAAATGCCCACAGAGATTTTGGGACCAGCTGTATCACCACTCTACCAAAGTGCAAAGAGTTCCCTGATAGGCGAGTAGGCCCCCACCTTCAGTGAGTATTGGACCTGCCTGAGGACTTGGGATTTGGGCTGCTGCTACTGAAGGACATTCATACATGAGCTTCCACACTCAGCATCCTGCACAGATGTTCCTACGCTCACTCTCTTAACCCCCCTGGGAATTCAAGCACAGCAACCACATAAGGGACACAATGTACAGGTTATAAATGATGGCTTTAACTTATCTAGAGGTAGAGGGAATTTAATGAACAACATGAAAGGGGGAGTTGAAAGCCAACCTGATCAGCAACCCGAAGGGCTGAATTTCTCTAGTGACTGCTTTCCCACCCCATGCATTAGGGAGAACACAGGGCACCAGCAAAGCTAAGTCTGAGCTGCAAATCTTCCCTTATAGCCCGGGACGTTTTGGCCCGGCCCCATTGTTCTCTATTAACCACGACCCAGGGATGCGCCGTCTTGGTACCCAAAACTGTTTTGTCACAATCGCATTGCAAAAGGGTGACGGTCAAGAGCTCACCAGAGGGCTGGAATATCATTCTTGGTGCCATTAACTGAAACGCAGCTCCATCGCCAGCAGCCTGCCTGCTGTCCTAGCCCTGGCCGTCCTTAGCTAGGAATGTGGATCTAGGCATGGCAGGCAATGGCTATGAAAGTCAGGGATGGGTATGAGGAAAACAGACATTCCTGAAATCTCTGACCCAGCACTCTCCCCTCGGACAAGCTGTCGGCTGGGCCTCCACGGGAGCAGGATGTGGATGGAGTGACAATGGGAAGAGACCATCAATCAGGCTGATGCACTCTCCTGTTAACTCTTGGCAACTACAAGAGTGCTTGTTAATTGTTACTATGGCTGTATTTATTTTAACCATTTAAACACTATAAAGCAGAAAAAGGACTGACGGCCTTACCCAGGGCATGAACCCAGCCCATTTTTCTCTGCTCAGGAGGCAATATTCACGCCCTCTGGCTATATTAGCCTTGTGGGAATTTATGTTGGCCTCTAAAGGTTTTTAAAGCTACAGTCAAGCCTTAGGTGATTTTGATTTTCTCAGCTGGGCCCGGCCTCTGCTTGGGAACCCAAGAACAGTCTGTTGACAGGAATACCAGGGGAGACGTAACATTTTTTTAAAAAAGCAAAAGATCAGCTAGTGCAGCTGCCTCAGGTAAGGGGAAGACCTTTGCTCACCTGGAGCAATGAATAACAGCTGCACCTAGGAGCACTCTGCAGTTCCTTCAACCAGGCCCCAGGGGCCAAGTACAGGCATTCAAAAGGTCTGAGCCTGAATTGATTCAACCTTTGCAGGTTAGTCTCACCTGCAGAGACTGAACCACCAAGCTAGTGAACAGACATTCACTTTTTAATCTGGAAATGCAGGCACACACCTGCAGTGGCTCAGGCCAGAAGCTGGGGGGGCGCTAGAGTGAGCCCTCCCTTCTCTTCCACAGTGGCCAAGGAAAGCTGAGCTGGAGGGTGGGGACTGGCCTACATATATTTGGGGAGGGGTTTAAACCCCCACCCTGGCCTGCAGAGCCCCCAAGCCAGGGAGTGTGGCTGGGGTGGGGGTGTGCCTGGAGGTGAAGGGGGGAGCAGTTCTTGCTAGGCTTTTTTTTGGAAGGTGGGGGGGAAGACCAGGGCCAGACCCTGATCCCAGGCCAGACCTCAGCCCAGCATGGCCACCTGAAGAGAAGGGGGCAGGGAAGGGGTTTATTCCACCTGCAGTTCCCCTTCCCTCTGGGGTCTGCCTAGCTCAGGGCAAGCAGCGGCTGGGGCTGGCAGACCCCAGCTGGGGTCCCCCAGTGGGAGAGGAGAGGAAAGGGGTAAGGGAGGGGGGAATAAGCCCTGTCCCCTTCACCTTATGGGGGCCATGCCATGCTGGCATCTGGACACACTTCTGCCCCTGCTCTAGGTAGAGAGCAGAGGGGCAGGGCCAGCCCTGCTCTCTGGAGCAGACAGCACAGCACAGCCCAGCCCAGGGCTGCAGAGTATGCTGGGATACTGGGGGACTCTGGTTTAACTTACACCAGGAAGGGGTCTGGGACACAAGTTCCATAAACTGGTTTGACCTCAACCAGTTAAGTCAGATACTACATTCAACCAGGTTTATCTTAAACTAGTTTCGACCATTTTGAAGCTGCTTTACAAGCAGTGAACTTCTGCTTTGTTACAGGTTTAAACCATTTTCTGATCACTTAAACCAGTGGATGCGTAACTTCTGTTCCTAGCCAGGGTCTCGGTACCATTCCCAGGCACTATGGACAGAATAAAGCCTTGTTCAGACCAAGCCAGCGTATCCCAGGCTGCCCCTGAACATAGCTTGTACCTGAGACATGAAACGCCACGAACTAGGAAAAAAAGGCAGTTTAGGACAATCCACGCTCTCTGTGCTATTTGCTTGTATGCCACCTGGCAAAATGGGGCTTTGCCAATGAGACATGCTAGAGGTTGCGCTGGACCTGCATGAGGACAGACCTGCGGGAGCGGGAACAGGCTATAGGGACTCTCCCTTCTGGGTTCCTTGTTCACATCCCATCCAGGTACCCCCAGGCTGTTTGTAGACGTGCTCACTGTTTCCTAAACTGTGTTAACTGATTCACATCACACAGTTCAAATCAAAATTCAATTTGAATTCAGGGTTAATACATGATTAAGGGGATTTGCCTCCTTCTTCACAGACCAGTAGCCCTGTATGCTTGGGCAGAACTAGGGCCTTAGTCGGGATGCTGATTACCTGTGTGGTGATGGTGGCACATCTGACTTTGTAAAGCTGTTACTTTGTGCCTGATAGCCTCTGTTATGTTTTAAAAAGCCAGCTGAGTTTCCCTTGAGGGGATTGACATTTGCAATGCTTATCTGCTTTCCTAAAGAATAATATCCAAGTTCCTAAGGACTGTTTTCTCTAAAAGCAACACTGTAGATACATGTTAATTAATACAGTTTCAATTGCTTAATTCAGACTGCCCTAGTCTGCATTAACTTTAATCCTTATTCAATGAGGAACAGTTGATTCAGACTGGAGCCATTTTTAATTTGGGCTAAAGACATCCATGAGTATATAGTGATGGTTGTAGTCCGGATTAAACCTAGAAAAATGTAAGATCTATAAGTGGCCCCATTTTGTCGCATGGCCGGCCTCTGGCCAGAAAGCCTAGGGGCTGTGGTATGCAAGAGGTCAGACAAGATGAGCATGTTGTTTCCCTTGGGCCTGAAAATACAATACTCTTGGGGGAAGAAAAAGAGATGGATGAATGAGACAATGAATATGTTTGTCTGATGCAAAACCAGTTCAATGCTGGCATAAAAATAAATATATGGCACGGTTCATGATCTATGAAGATAAATAGCTAGGAAATGGTAGAACAAAAAAGGCTGTTTCTGTCTGAGCCCAATTTACTAAAATAATCCTTTTTTGAAGTGACTGGAAATCCTCTGTGGCTGCTTTTTAGTTTTTGTGTCATTTCTTTGCCTTTAAAAGCCAATTAGTGCCAGATGTGCCGGCTTTTGCTTTCTGGCTAACAGGTATCTCATCAGAGACATCCTTTTTAAATTAAACTTAATTTGCTGTGAAGTTAGTTTTGAAAAAGATCAGGGGAAAAAAAAAAGGGGGGGGGGGAAATGCAAACATCAGACGTGAATCAAATGCCTTGGTAGGAAGTGGATGATGGGGAGATAGATCAGCAGCATTGCCAACTGCAGACTGTGGCAGACCAGCTAGAACAGCAGAGACATCTGTCCAAAAGGCCTGCTGCACATGGAGGGTAGCATATCTTAGGTTTTTAATGGGCCTTTTACCAGTACTGCCTCCACAGCCCATTTTTGCTGGGTTGAGCGTGCAGGATGAACCTGCAGAGAGATCAGTATGCAAGGATGGGAGCCAATTCCTGAAAGCCCCAAAACAATGAGCATAGGCATGTTGCTGTAGGCATTCAGGATGAGACACAGGAGCCTTACAGCTGACTTCAGAGGTGGTTGCTCACCAGGTGCATTTGGACATCATATTTTAAAGCACACTGTGATCTCGCAATAGGAAGTGCTGTAGATGCAAGAAAAGGTCTCACTAGTCACAGAACCATAGAAAATGAGGGCTGGGAGCGACCTCAGGAGGTCACACCTAGTCCCACCTCCTGCTCCGAGCAGGACCAGCCCCAGCTACATCATCCCAGCCAAGGCTTTGTTTAGCTGGGCCTTAAAAACCTCCAAGGATGGAGAGTCCACCACCTCTCTGGGTAACCTGTTCCAGTGCTTTACTACCCTATTAGTTTACTATTAGCGTTTCCTACTATCTAACCTCAACTTCCCTTGCTGCAACCTGATCCCATTGCTCCTGGTTCTGTCATCTGCCCCCAATGAGAACAGTCCAGCTCCATCCTCTTTGCAACCCCCCTGCAGGGAGCTGAAGGCTGCTATCAAATCCCCTCTCAGTCTTCTCTTCTCCAGACTGAATAAGCAAGTAAAGTGATAGAGAAAAGAATATGTTTTCACTGAAATACTACTCTTCCTCCAGGATCCACATTTAAACTGCCTGGGAGCCCCATGCAGATCATGAACTGTGGTTTGGCCACTCCTGACACATGAAGATCCCTTCAGGCTCTGGGAGCAATCATAATCAGTGGCATTATATGGGAAGAGGTATTGTATGAGGTGTTGGGTTAGGCAGGGAGTTTTAAATCTGGCTGAAGGAAATGCTTTTTCCACAGAGGACATTTCAACTGGCCTTGGAAAGCTCAAGCATAGTAGTTTGTTCGGTCCTTACTCAGGCATATGGCTTATTTAACTTTAATGGGGAGCTTCCTAGCATGAAAGCTCAGGGCTGGATGGAAAGTAGAAAGCAGCGTGGTTGAATCCAGCCCCATGCGAGGCTGCGTGCACAGGCTGGCTCCAACTGCAAACCTCACGCTCAGGCAGGGATGGTGTGAGGCTAATGCCACTAACCATTTAGAAAGGGAAGAAATCCAGGATAGGGGCAAAAGGATTGCAGTCATGGCCTGTTCTTGGTGAAGCTTCCTTGATCCTATCTCACTGATCACCAGGGATCCTGGTTTTCTCCAATTTAAAAAAAATCCCCAATTTTCGGATTAAAAAAAGTAACCCCAAACACACACGGTTCCCATGATTAAAATGAAACACCACTAATATATAAATAGATATATAGTGGTGTTTCATTGTAATAGTGGAAACATGTGGATTTGGGGGTTACTTTTTTAAATCCAAAAATTGGGGATTTTTTTTTAAATCAGATAAAACCAGGAACCCTGTGACTCCCGGAGCAACGCCATGCGACAAGTTTAGAAGGGTGAGGGTGACTGACACTGCTCCCAGGGCAGCTCAGCCGCGCAGCTGCTTCCTGGCGAGCAAGCAATACTTGCAGAAGGTGCAGGGAACAGGAGGGTGCATTTTAGTTTGCTTTCCAGAGGGAGAGGGAGGTGCTAGAGAGTAAAAAGAGGGAGAAGTCATACCAAGTGGCACAAGGATTGACGATGGGCCGCAGAATCCACTGCTTATGAAAGCTCATGCTATGCATGAGTGCCTAAGGTACAAATCGACCTTGCCTTCCACCAGGGTTTATGCTAACAGGGCCACTTGCAAACACACTGCATCCTGTCCTTACAACCCCTGAGCTTGGGCAGATGGACATATTTGCTGTGCCTCTTCTATGGGGAGAATGCAATTCAGTCAAATGCACAGACAAAAGGGGGATGATGGGGTAGCGAGAGCTGGAATAGGACATGCTGCAGGAAGCTGTTTGAGTGAGGTCGGTCTTGTTGAAAGCTTTACAGCCCAGACTCCTCTGCCTACCCACAGCCAGGATACACCTCCCTGATGGGGCAGCAAGTGCGTGATCCCCCGCTGAGAGGCTGTGACCAAGTCTGGCCCTACAGGACCTGGCTCTGTGGTACAGCCGTAGAAGCACATGCCCTTGGCTCCGAAGGGTCTCTGCTCCCACCTTGCCATCAGCTCTTGGGGCAGTTCTGCAGGCTTCCCCATGTAGCCTGTCTGACCTGACTCAGCCTGCCGGGGGCTCGGGGTAGCTCAGCGGTTTCTTGGCTGTGGCAGCTAGGGAGGGGTTTGTAGCAGGATGCCTGCTCACGGCTGGAGCGGGACCATCTCCCCCTTCCCCCAAAAAAGGAAGCCTCAGACTGCTTTGGATCTGGGCCCAGAGCAGCAGATATGGGAGGGGAGTGAGCGAGCCCCGAGCCAAGCAGCTTCTGCTGCCTCTTGCTTTCATGTTTATGTGAGCCGCTGTTGACTTTGGCTCCCTCCCCTGCTCCGAGCAGCAGTAGGAAAGGAGATGAGCCGAATGCTGAAGTTTTATAAGATGGGCAACATCTGCTTTTATCAGCTCCAGTAGGGTAGACCCTGAGGGAAGTTGGCCCCGGCACAGCCGGAGAAGGAGCTCCTACAAAGAAACCGGCGCAGTGGAGAAGGAAGAGACGTCTTTATCTGTCAGGCATTGTTTTCCAATTACAGCCCGTGGGTGCAGGAGATGAATTGTCTGGGTATGTTGGCCACATGTGAAAGGATTTCCAGGGAGCCACTGAGCAGGAAAACAATACTACTGTGCTTTTTCTGTTTTAAGTAAGAGTTGGAGCAAAGCCATCCATTTATCCATGAACAACAAGGAAACCGCTGAAGGCGAGTGGAGTGAGGGACCTGGGCTGGGGGACAAGGGAAATACATGGGCCAGCAAGAGCAAGAAGAGAGAATAAATGAGCCTGCGAAGGGACAAGCGCACAGAACAGGATGCAGTCTTGCCCCCCCCATGAAGGGGAGGAGGATAACAATGACCTGTGCATGGTGGAAGGGATGCTCTGTGCCTCGGAGATGAGCCCATAGAAGAGATCGGCTGGTAGCTCTCTAGCTTTTGAGACGGGAGGCCCACGCTGTGACTTTTGTGAGCTGAGGGGTTCCCCATATCAAAACCTAATTTATTTATTATAGTGGTTCCCTCCTTGCAGGGAGGCCAGGCAGGGAGAACCTGAGCCTGCCCTTTATCCATGTCCTGTCTGGGATAAAGCCCGTCTCCCCACACTACCTGTGGCACCCTTCAAAGGATCTCGTGGCACCCCAGTGCCCTGGATGAGCATCCCTGCACTAGGCAATGGGCAGGAGGGCGAGGAAAGGTGAATGCAGGCCCCTGGAGTAGGAGCTGCATGGAGGAGAGGAAGGGGAAGCAAAACAAAAGGTGAGGAGAGAGAGTGAGAGCATAAGGCAGCAAAAAGGAAAGGGAGGGGGAGCATGGGACAGCTGCCTCCAGAAGGGGACCAGAATAAGGGCTGAAGACCAGCCGCCAAATGCTGCTCTCGCATGGGCTTGGCAGGCAGTTTGGGAACAAAGGATTCTTCACGCACCTGAATAAATAGCTTGTGATTCGTGATGGAGCTCAGCAGCCGCCAGGCACTAACTTGGGTCCCAGAGAGCAGAGGGAAGAGCTGAACAAGCTCCTCTCTGCCTGACCTGCAGCAGCCTTTGCTAGCGACCTGCCACAACCCTTGTTGGCCCTGCCTGCTATCTGATCTGTGCACTTTCAGCCTGATCCACACCCCCCCAGATACTCAGTGCCAGCGTCCCCAGACCGAGCTGCATTCACAGTGCATTGTGGCGTACTGCTGACACGGCCTCCTGCCGCAGCGTAGCTGCGTACCTCTAGGGAGAGTGACAGCCCTCTAGGATCCTGGCCCCTTTGGAGTCTGCTAAAGCATCGCTGGGCTAATCCCTGCCCTTCCATGTGCAAGCTACTAAATCCAGCCTGCTTTCTTTCATGTACAGCAATCTCCCAAGTATCTGATAAGGGGAGGAAGGAGCTGCAAGCTCCTCTGGACTCTGATTTTAAGTGCCTGACCAATTTCATCATGTTATTGCCACGCGGTACCAAGCACTATGCACTGCAATGCTGCCAACGCGATACAGAAGAAAATTAATTTCTGATATGCCAATTACCCACCAAGGGCTTGGACTATCAAATGGTCTGTCAGGAACCATTTCACTGGGGGAAACCCCTGCTCTGCCCTCGTGTTGATTCAGCTCCTGAACTTCTACTGAACCGTACCATCCAATATGTTTCCAATGTTCAAACCAGCAGGGGGAAGGTGGACGGGTAACGCCGCACAGATGCAGCCAGCACTTGCTTCCCTTTGTTATTAAATTGCTCATGTGTCAGGTTTTTGTGTAGCCATATGCCGAGGTGCAGCTGCGTCTTAGAGAAAGCCACATGGGATATCAGCGGGCAGCACCTTGTTGGGAGACTGTACTCACAAAGTCTTTGAATCAACACAGTCCTCCTCACTTAGCGGTCCCAATGTCACGGCCAGCTGGAGCGCACAGAGAAGATTCCCAAAACCTTCACTAGGATTTGGAGTGGGTCCTCTAATTAACTTGAGTCAACCAGGCGTGATGTATGATAACCAGGCCCAATATATTTATAGTCGCCAAACTGCACCAACTGCTAATGCAATACATGGGATGGATCCATGTGTTCTGGCTTAGAACAGGACTCTGGCATCATGGCAGTGACTAATTCACGGAGACCTTGGCACCCTGGGCAGTCAGCGGTTCCACTTCAGCACCTTCTCATCAACCACAGCTTACGCTATCACTTCACCAAGGCATGGTCCACACCCTGCCACCCTGAGTTGCACCTGCTCAGTTGTGCTATGCTGTATGACTAGGTCTGGAGCTCTCCTCCTGACCTTGGCCAGGGATTATTTCAGACCCTGAAGCATGAAGATGCTGGGTTTAACTGTTAGGATCACAAACTTTAACTGTTAGCATCAGTAATGTGCCTATAGATACCACCATAATTTAAATACAAGCTGAGACCTTGCCAGATTTGTCTGCTGCAAGCGTGTGTAACCAAGGCTTGATAACAAATTAACAATGATTCCCTTTTACGTACATTTACAAATGGAGCTCCTGTTCTCCTGTCGGGACTGTTTTCTGCTACAGCTGATGGAAATTGGGCACTTTCATTAACAGGAGAACACCTCCATTCACCTGCCTGTGACTAAAACTATGGATCAAACTCATTCTGTGTTTTAAACCAAAGCCCACTGAGGCCAACAGAAAGACTTCCACTGGGCTTTGGGTCATATACTCAGACCCTAATTCAGCAAGGCACTTACACGCGTGTCTGATTTAGGGAGCAGTTGTATCCATTTCACTGGGACTAGACACAGTGCTGTTCTGAATCAGGGCCTGAAAGTCATTAAGGAACAGAATGCTGATAATTAACTCAAGCTCCAGTCTGAAGTTAATCAGCTGCCAAAGCAGAGCAGCAAATTAATGAAAACAACTTCACTGTTCCAGGATTGCATGCTTTCCCAGACTGTTAAATATTTGTTGTTTTGTGTAGCCATGTTCTTGGAGTGCTGTCTGGGCTGCAAGGATTTGGACTTAGAGATTCAGAGCTAATAAATCATGTGGCCTGTGAGTTTCTGTACAAATGGCACGTCAGTTCCTTTTTGTAGCCATTTGGTAAACTTTCCTATGTCTCTAGGCCAAAGCTGCATAAGGAGCTTCATTTGCAACATGTCTGAAAGGTAACAGGCTCAGGGCAACAGGCCAGCTGAAGCTGAAACGTCAGGACATAAGACAGAAGGAGCCCGTGACAGAAGCAACCTCTTGGCTAGGGACAGACATTAAAAGATTCATAGATTCTAGGGCCAGAAGGGACCTCAATAGATCATCGAGTCCAACCCCTGCCCTGGGCAGGAAAGCGTGCTATGTTCAGATGACCCCAGCCGAATGCCTATCTCACTTCCTCTTGAAGACCCCAGAGTAGGGGAGAGCACCACTTCCCTTGGGACCCCGTTCCAGACTTTGGCCACTGGAACTGTGAAGAAGTTCTTCCTAATGTCCAGACCAAATCTGCTCTCTGCTAGCTTGTGGCCATTATTTCTTGTGACCCTCAGGGGTGCCTTGGTGAGTAAAGCCTCACCAATTCCCTTCTGCACCCCCATGATGAATTTATAGGCAGCCACAGGTCACCTCTCAACCTTCTCTTGCGGAGGCTGAAGAGGTCCAGGTGCCCCAGTCTCTCCTCGTAGGGCTTGGCCTGCAAGCCCTTAACTATATGAGTGTGAATGCAGTAATCCAACTGCAGTCTGACCAGCACCCAACAGAGGGGAAGCATCACTTCCTCGGTTCTATTTGTCATGCATCTGCTGATGTATGATAAAGTGCAGTTAGCTTTGCAAAAAGCACAAGCCTGAATGGATTCAATCTTTGCAGGTTAGTCCAACCTCCAGAGATTGAACAAATTTGCAAGTGGATAGACTTGCAAAAGTGAATACTTTTGATTCGGGAAAAAGTGGCTCAGGCTAGAAGCTGGGGGGTGCTAGAATAGCCCTCCCTTTCCTTCCACAATGCTGAACTGAAGCAGGGGGGCATGGCCAGGCCCCAGCAGGATACTATGATTAGGGAGGGGTTTAAACTCCCACCCTGGCCTGCACAATCCCCAGCCAGTGTGTGCCTGGAGAGGAAGGGGCAAGCAGCCCTTGCCTGCTCGCTGCTCAAGGGGTGGGGAGTGCTGCCAGGCCCCAGCTCCCAGCTAGCACCCTGAGGAAAAGGGCAGGTGGGCAGGACGAGGGGGAGGGTGGTGCTGCTTGTGTAGACTGCATGCACCTGTTGATGATACTGAGCTTTTCAATCTGCCTCTCCCTGCTTCTTCATACTGTCTGCAGCAAACTGACAGGTACTGCATTCATTGCAAACCAGGTCATTTCTCACTCCTCGCTCTGTCCCCTGTTGAATGCTGACAGCAAGCTAGCAGCCAGCAGGGAGTCTATCAGAACAGAAAGCTCATCAGCCCATCAAGAAAACAAAGCCTCTCTCTCATTAGTTCAAGCTCTTAAACAGCTTTTTGCAAAGCATTTTTAAGGAAGAATGGACCAGCTGATCAGTTGATCAGCCCCTAAAAGCCCTAAGTGGACACTATTCTGTTTGCCTTTGTTCCACTGAAATTGGAAACACACATATCCAGATACCTCTTAGCATCAGATGCCAGCTGGGGACCATGCCACTGGGGTCCGTGCTATGGGAGTGGTGGGGAATCCCTGCTTGAGAAGTGAGTGGCGGTGGGGGAAAGGGGGGCCAGTGAGGCAGGGGGAGGCCAGGCAGACGCTGTCTCCCAGCTGCAGTCTCCACCTCCTTCTCAGCCAGCCAGAGCTCTGGCTAGGGAAGAGAGGGGTGGGGTCAGGCCTGATCTCTGAAGCAGACCGCCCAGCCCAAGGCTGAAAAGCATGCTGGGATGCTGGAGGACTCTGATTTAACTTAAACTAGGAAGGGGTCTGGGACAGAAGTTGCATAAACCAGTTTGACCCAAATCAGTCAAGTCCGATACTACATTCAACCAGGTTTATCTTAAACCAGTTTTGGTCATTTTGAAACTGGTTTATATATGCACTGGACATGTGTTCTGTTACAGGTTTAAACTAGTTTCTGACCACTTAAACTGGTTTCTGTGTAACTTCTGTCCCTAGCCCTTGTGATTTGGCTAAGGCCACCCAAGGGATGCACTGAACATCATACACCAGTTATAAATGCCGGTCCTCACTTCTTCTGTGCCACTTAGCTCCCCGGTCTACAAGGGGGAAGACAGGAAGGGGCTGGTTGTGCAGTATGTCACCCCTGTAGGAACAGACTAGTGAGATCTAAACAGGAAGCTCAAGTCTGCAGGACTCAGGACTGCTACATGAATGAACATGGTATAAGAACCACTCTGAAAAACCTACTTTGCGTGACAACCAAATTCTGCGCCCTGACAAGCTGGAACTTTGGAGTTGATGCGATTCCTGGGAAAAAATGGATGAAAGCATCTACCATCTACAGAAGCTCCTAGCACTTTTTGCCCTGGGTGCTCTTCATCGATAGGTGAATGACACTGTTGTCATTTCACAGACAGGGAAACCAAAGGCACAGAGAAAAGTGCCTTACTTGAGTTAGCTCAGTGTATCAGTGGTAGAGCTAGGAAGAGACAACAGGTTCAGCTTCCAGAATTACTTGTATATTGGATCCCCCACAAAGCTATCAGCCTCTCGGTCGGTCCCTGCACTACCCCCAGCTCCTGTTAACTGCTCTGTCCTCCTTATGCTTCTCAAATGAACAGCACCTTAAGCATGCCTGTTACTCCGCCTCCACTTAAAATGGACTTGGCTCTGCTTTTCACTACACTATTTCCTGAATATCTTTCCATTCTGCAGGGCTTGCAAAGCAGAAGGATTGTTAGAAACCGAACCAGGCAATGCGGCAGATTAAAACCACATTCTCGAAGCTGCCCTCCACACGCTGTCCTGTTCTGCTATGCGCAGGTACAAACATTTCCATGCTCTCTCCCTCCGTTAGCTTCAGGTAAGCCCTTCCCAAATGGTTGGCCCGTGTGCGAAAGGACTGTTTTGAAATCCAACCCTCTAAACTATGTCTTGAGCGCAGCTCAACTTTTGACACACGGCTGAAGTTTGGATTTAATTAATTCCACTTAAGTTTTGAAATGGTGCGATACATTTTTTCTGAGTTTTTTTCCCCTGTTTCCTGGACCAGTGCCTCACCACATTCATGGAAACACTGAGGGGGGAAAATAACCCCAGCAATAACTCACAGAGTGGGAACTGAAACTGTTTGCTGAAGAAGAAATAACCTATTCCCTTGTAAAGGCTGCAAACAATTGAGATTTCATGCCCAGCTTTCTGGGGCTTGTGAATGCCGAGGTGAATTCACCAGGCTGCTTGCAGAACCAAGTGCTGCTCTGCAGGGCAAGGGGCTGCAGGATTAAGTGAATGCTTTTAGGCCAGAAAGATTTGTTGTCTTTTTTTTTTTGGTAATACTTTCTTTGTTTGCAAAGAAGTCCTACAGTAGTGTTCCCCGGAGACACACTGTATGTGGCAAGTGTGAACCTGAAACAGCCCGAAAGCAATGAAGAAGCCCTTCGATAATTTCCACACAGAGCCCCCCCATGTCTTTAACTTCCATAGGAAGATCACTGCTTCCATTACGCAATGCATTTATTGATCCAAAGTTTTGAAAGCCCCAGCTTGGGCATTTCTCTCCTCTGAATGGGAGATCACTAAGAACATGATACACGCTGTTAATGTCTACCTATGGACACCACAGCACCTATGGCTGCACATGGATCAGTGGAAACACTGTCCATGCAGAACAGCAACGCCCTGTCCTGGCACTGGGGATTACTCAGGCTGTGGGCAATGAGCTAATTCGAACCAACACCTCAGATCCCAACCCCATCAGGTCCGGAGCTGCTCAGTGCCGAACCTGCAGAATGAGGTGCTAACAGATTCAGGCAGGCCTCTCCTTGAGCAGACTGGGGTGTAGCTGCATTACTGCTCTGCCTCCAGAGATGGGTTTGGGGGGAAACTTGCAGAAGAACAAAGAACACCAGCATGCCCAACCTCCCCTTGCAAATCAGCACTCTCTGCCTTGGGAAACCTGTCTGCCTTGGGAAACCTCCCACTATTCTCCCACACAGCCTTTGCCAGTCTATAGAAACCAAATCTGAGGCTTCAGTTAGGCACTGATGCTTTAACACCGTGCTTGGCTGAGGCCCTTAGGCTCAGAACCAGCAGAAAGGCTCCAAGATTAAGCCTAAACTATTGCTTCTCCTTGGGAGAGAGGCTGAAATGGCAGGTCCTGGGACCCACCTCCCTCCATTTACCCACAGAAAAGGTAGAGTGTGAGCAACAACAGCTTGCAGGGCTGTGAGCTTCTCCAAGGTGTCCAGCACTGTGGTTCACGTCCCACAACCACTTCAGATGACTCAGTCTTGTGCATTCCTATACCCCCCTGCTCTCACTGCCAACAGGGGCTTCAGGCAGCGCGATGGCTTTCAGCATGCGACCCTCTTGCCAATCAGAACAAGACCCATGTTCATTCCAGATAAGCCACCAAGTCAAGTGTTCAAATATCAGTAGCTTTCAAACCTCTCCAGCTGGGCAACCTCGCTGTGAAATGATCCATGGCCCATTATGACAGCACTGAGCTGACAGTCTGCACAGAATTCATCGAAAAACTAATTTGTCAATAGGTCTAGTGCAGGGGTCAGCAACCCCTGGCACATGTGCAGAGCATGGCACACAAGGCCATTTTGCTCTGCACATCACCGCCAGCCCGAGCTCTAAGCAGCTGCTGCCAACCACGAAGCCCAGGCTGCTCCCAGCAGGCGCTGGGAGGCTGCAAGCCCTGCTGCAAGCAGACCAGACTCCAGGGGCCGGCTGCAGCCAGGAGGCTGCAAGTTGGCACTCTGGCATTTTCCAATGTAGACATTGTGGTTTTTTTGGCACTCCAGCCAAAAACCATTGCCTACCCCTGGTTTAGTGTATGGTGAGGGGGATGAAGCCTCAGGTCCTTTTCCAATGCCTGATGTGCAAGTCGGCTGCCCACACGCTGTACCTGTTGCTGTGATCTCCCCAAAAAAGACCAGATCCCCTTCTTAGCAGCACGCTTTGTAGACTCCTCTCCCGTTACTGGACTGCAATGTGAAAAGCAGCTTGTGTTTACATTAAACAAATGTTCAGCTTTGAAAGTGGACTTTAAGGTGACAACAGGGAGGCTCCTGGGTATTGGAAACTAAGGTCCTCACACCGATATGCCCTTCTGATTTCCAGGCATAGGATCCAGGGGCGTGCATCCTGGAGTGAGACGCCACCCTTCATTGTGCAGCAAACCCAAATAAACTGGAATGTGTTAAAAGCTGGTCATGGCCCAGATCTTGCATTTTAGTGGTTGCCAGGTGCCAAAAGTGCCAGTCTTCATGGAAAAAAACATATATTTCCCATAATCTGTCACATTTGCTCAAACACAATCCACACAACTGTAAAAATATGGAGGGAGGAAGGTCTATAAAGTTGGCCCAACTTC
>JAGPOW010001167.1:21255191-21266703 GCA_030014935.1 Caiman crocodilus | reverse complement strand
TTTTTTCAAAGACTTTGCCAAGGATGGAGGTGAGACTGACTGGCCTATAGTTGCCCGGGTCCTCCTTCCTCCCCTTCTTGAAAATGGGGACCACATTGGTTCTTTTCCAGTCCTCCGGGACCTAGCCCATGTGCCACGAGCATTCAAATATTCCTACCAGTGGCTGTACAATAACGTCAGCCAGTGCCTTCAGCACCCTCGGATGGAGCTCATCCAGGCCTGCCGACTTAAAGGCATCCAGTTCTTCCAAGTGACTGCACCATCTCAAGGTCTACGCATGGAAGTCTGGTGCCTTGCTGTTGTCTCTCTACAACCCCAGTGAGAGACTTGTCGTGCCCCTCACATTTATTGCAGTTCTTTCCCTCTTCAGCCTTTTGGTGAAGTGATGGCATCTTGCTCCACTGTGAAAGCTGGCAATGAATCCTTCAGACCAGATTTGGAAAAATAGGGTCTGGGTGTGGCCAGCTAGGCCACATGGAAATGACACATTTTGGGAAGAAGGGATGGAAAAAAACCCCAACCTCCACATGCAACTTAAATACAGGCAATACTCGACTTACAATGTTTCGAGTTACAAGTCACCTCAAAGATGTCCTTCCAAATCAATGATTGCTATTTCAATATAAATATATTAATGGAGCTATATTACTCATCTATAATGGATTGAGTACAAAATTCTGGGTTATTTTTGGTGAAAATAGTGTATCAGGCCGTGGTTCAGGAACCAACCCCCCATTTTAACATTGTTTCCTATGGGAAAATGGGTTCCAAGTTACAACTTTTCGACTTATGACATGGTTTTCAAGAATCACTTGTGTTGTAAGTCCAAGGACTGCCTGTAAATCACCAAGGTGTTCACATAAAACACCCCCCAAACAAACCACAACGCATGCTTCTAGGTGGTAGGATGCAAAAAAGAAAAAGGGCTGTCACATCATGACCCACCAGCACGCTCCCTTTACTTGCACTTGGAATTTGCCAATGAAGTTTCAAACTTCGAACGTGCAGGAGATGTAGTTCTAGTTCAGACGTGCATCCAAATGGTGGGAAGCCTGTTTTCAGAAAGAAATGGAGCTAGATCTGAACTCCCACAAAACCAGTAGTTTGTAGGGCAGTGTTTTTTGCAGTATTTCTAACTAACCTGAAAACCATAACAGCTTCTCTTAATATCTAACCTGAAAAGACTATTAGATTCAAATTCAGAAATGAGTTATGTTGTTATGTTATGTCACCATTTTGGTTTCTGGAAGGAACTATTAAAGCTCTCCAAGCTGCCTGAATGCTTCTTCATCTTCTGAGCCTTATTTTAGCCTGTTCTTTGTGTTCTTTTGTCGTGGAGGCAAACGCTCCACAGACTTTCTACTCTCTGCAGCTTATTTTTCCTTAATGCTATGCCCTTAAAAATAGAGATTTAAACTCCAGACAAGCAAAGACGACATTTCAGTCACGTGGCAAGTACAATGGAAGCCCATCAAAGCAAAGCAGCCCGCCATTAGGAAGTACCGCAGCTTTGCTTTTCATTCTGCCTATTATGACTAAGGATGCAACAGGAGAGCTTCTGAAGAGTGGGCAGTCATGCATTTCTGCCCGAACACGGAGTTGACTGTATTAAAGAGAAAACAGGTCACTCCAAGCCAACTGAATAACTACAGCATGGTTTCTTTCAAAAGCTCTTTTTCAACACCATGCCCCCATGATAAAAGAACATCTTTTCTGCCCAGCCAACTTACAGAGGCATATTCCAACATTAAGCACATGAGCTTTCATATACTGCAGCTAATTATTCCCCTTCATTATTGCACTTCATTATAGCCTTCAGTTCTTGGTTCACTGACATAAGGGACCTTCCTGCTGGTCAAGAGTGAGAAGGTCGTAAGCTACGTGCCAACCCAGCACATGCAAGTGGGCAAGGGATCACAGACAGAGGATTACAATGGAATCATATGTCAGGTAAGGACTACATGGGGGAAGGAGCAGAGCCAGGACAACAAACCAGGGCAAGACGACGCTGCCATGCTTGGAAGCCCAAAGCCTACAGGAAAATCAACAGTGACTGAGCTCCCGAGGACCAAGCTGTCCAGAAGTATTGTCAGCGCTGAAGCATCCCTGGAGCTGGAGGAAGGTCAGCATCATATAATGCAGTGCTTTGTGGCTATACCTGGTCTTGGAAGCTGTCTAGCTGTATCAGCCGGGAGCTGCGCATGAGCTAGCTTACCTGCAAAGTAGAGAGCAAATTCGAACACATACAGTTGTGCTAACTTGGCTAGTCCAATCCTTGAACAAAAACCAGCCCATTTAGAGCTAGCCCCAGTGCCCCTTACGTCCTAGGACATCTCTTCTGAAGACAAGCCCAGGCAATGCATGAACGAATAAATCAAAATCATAAAATGGCCTGTGTTTTGGAAAATCGCATTGAGGAAAGGTGACCTCCTCTTTATCTACAACTGCTAGAAAAAGATTGAGGTTTCTTATTCATTTAAGACCCCCAGATCCCATGGTAACAGGCCTGATTTCAATTCATTCAGCGGAATGACAATTAGTATTGGACAGAAATTTCCATTGAAATAAAACCCCCCTTTTCAGTGAAAGGACAAAAGGTTTAGAATGAAAAAAAATGCAGCCAGCTCTGGCTGGACCATATTAATGAGCTGTATTTTCCTAGCTTGTTTTCATTCATCCATTTGTATATGATTTTTCTGAATCTTATGGCCATATAGGAACCAAATGAAAAAGGCCCCTGGGGGTCACACGTAGGTCAGTGCAGAGCTGTTATGGTTAAGGCTCTTGGCCCATTTGGGCACGGTTTATGTTAAGTAGGCACTACATTTATTCCAAATAAACTAAACTCTGTACGTCGATCTCCGTAATAGGAACCAGAAGGGTTTATGTAAAACAAATAGTGAAAATCATAAATAACGTGTTTAAGATTAGATTTTTGTGGCTGGTGCACTGCATTTCTATGGCAGTCTTTTTTTTTTTGTTTTTTACTGTTGTTGAGATAAATTTCTCAGAAACCTTAATACCTTTCACCTCCACTTATTTCTTTCAGATAAGTCTAAAAGCTTATCTGAAAGCAATGATGAGTCTAGCTCTATAAACCCACATGTATTAGATCCAAGCCGGCACTTCATTTTTCAGTAGCTTTCAACAACATATATTTGATCTTTCGATCATTGGAAAGCACTTTCCTCAGCTGGCCTGTCCCAGATGCCCTTTGGCTTAGTTGCAGATATTTGTACCCGAAGCAGCACTCCCATTCATAGTTCTTGGTGTGTGGCCCCACTTTCTTACAGAGATGCTTGAATCCCATGCAAGGTGACATAACAGCCTCGGTGGCCCATAAAACAGAGTTTGTGAAAGGTTCACAATGGGTATAAGCTCCTCAGGTTTCAATGGAGTAAAATCACTAGGACTTGCTGCCTTCATTGCAAAATTTGGTGGGGAAAAAGTAAGCTGGGAAGGAGCTAGTCTTCGAGATGCTAAAGAGGGGCCCAACCTGCAAATGGTCACCTCCCAAATGCTGATCTTTGCCTCAGCCCATTACAGAGATTAGGACCCCAGGCTAAACTGTCATTAGGACAAAGCTGATCTACACAGAGCCTGCAAATGGATCCATGCAGACACATCTGTGACCTCCCTGTCCCACAGGTGCAGCACTGCTCTCCAGCTCCCCTCCTAAGCTGATGGGTGGCTTTGCCGCACATTGTTGAAGATCTGTCCCGCTCTGCTTCAGAGGCAGCTGCCTTATGGTGTTTCGAAACCTGCTGCCTTACTTTAAGTGGTGGTTGGAAAGGAGGTGACCTTTGAATATTTCAGCTCTATCCTAAAAAGGTGTTGGGAGGCTTAATTCTGCCTGGGGAAAAGTGCTGGCAGCCTGCAGAAGCTCCTGTTTGAGTAATATAGTTAACAAGATCTTGGCTTGCTCCCCCCTGAGGTCACAGGAGCAGATTTTCAGAGTACAATATGGGCGAGCTGTAACGTAACAAGCAGTCTGGAGAGCGCTACAGAGGAGCAGAGAAGCCCTTGACTGCTCGCTGGACAGGCAACAGGCAGAGCAATTACGTTACAAATGCAATCATAAAAAAAATTAAAAATAGGCCTGCAGCAGCAGGATCCAATCTGTGAAACCCTCCTCCCCCTCCCAGGACCAGGAGCTTTCCTCTGTGCACCGACAAGGCGTTCTCCAAATGGCCATTGCTGCAGCGGTGGCTCAGGCAGAGCTGTGGCTGTTGCCAAATGTGGAAAGAAAAAAAGCTGTTGACAAGGAAGAGGACGATAATAAATTGGTAACTCCCATGACAAGCCAGGAAACTATTTATAGCAGCCTTAAACTCCACTGCTGGCTAAACCTACTTTGTTACTCTGCAGATGAAGGGAGACAAACTAAGCCATCATCTCTTTTGGATGGATGGATGGATAAACCTACCATTGCTTGAAACAGCATTCAGCAAACTCTGCTGTGGAAGGCAAGGGAGGCAGCCAGGAGGGCTTGCGGCTCTCACATGCAAGGGAAGGTCCCCTTTGGGAGGCTGCGAAGTTCCCTGTGGGCAGGATTTGCCCTGATCAGCACTACAAAGAGCACAGCTCTCCAAACACCCTCATTTGAGGTTAGGCCTCATATCAAGGGGCAAGAATAATTTCTGACAGTGCATGAGAGAGAGAGGAAAAGAGAGAGAAAGAGATGATATTTGCCCTGTGGTCACAAGAGGAGCAAGTCAGGATAGAGAGGATATACTTGCTGTGAGAGCTGAGCTAGGGATGGATGGATGGATGGGATGGGAGTGGAAATGCTGCAGGTTGCCGCAAAAGCAGAGACGAGACATATAGGAGCAGTGCCCCTTCTTTGCACCCTTTTCTTGAGGAAAAAAAAATCTTCACCTTGAACTGAGATAAAAAGATAAGAAATTCACAGATGGAAAAACTACAGTTTGAGGAGAACTGGAAGGGGTAGGGGGTCAGACACGATCCATTGTGGTCTCTTCCGACTCTACAATCTATGGATCTATGTTTTTTGGCCTGCTCCCAGCTGCCCCTGAGGGATGCCTGGCTCCTCTGGGGTGTATTTTCAACCAGCTCTACTGGGAAGTCATGCAGGATGCAGCCTAGAGCCTGGAAATGAAGTGGCGCTGGCTGACAGGGCTCAGCAAAGGGAACTCTACTCCGACTGCTCTGTGGCCACTGCCTGGGGAACCTCAGGCTAGTGGTGATGACAGGTGCAGGACAATTTCTTGATCCACTGCTGGCATCAGCAAGCTGCTTCTGTGGTTCCTCATGGGTGGACACTGCTGCTATGCACAGATGCTATGATACAGCTCCCTAGGTCTGCGCAGAAGGCCTTTTATGCAAATACTGCGTTCAGTCTCTAAAATAAGAAGCGTGCATATTGCCAAGGGAGGAATCACGGCTGTGCGAATGCACTGGAATCATCCGGAGATCTGGGTACTCTTCCCAGCCCTGGTACAGAGTTTCTTGGGATACTAACTGTAGCCATATGCCTCTTTCTGCCTCAGTTTCCCCATCTGCAAGACATTACTGGGGTGTTGCAAGCTCAACTGCAACCTCATGTCTGCGAAGCCCTTAGACGGAAGGTCTAGAGCGCTATTATTTCTGGCCGCTTGGAACTGTTTTTCTTCGTGCTTCTCTTCAATCTTGAAGGCTGTCACCTACAGAATTTATGAGCTACAGGAAGATCAAAAAATGAAAAAAAGACATGGAAGAAATCATACTGAATCACTCTCAGTCCTCCTTGCCTAGCACAGACGTTTTCAGTTTTGCAGGCAAAAAGGCGGCCCTCCAGCCCCGCACCAGCGCCAATCAGGACGGCTTGGTAAGACGCCATCCGAACGCTCGTTGATCGGTTTATGAGTCTGGGGACTGACAAGACTTTGAAGCTGGATCTTGGCACCACCAGTTTGATGCTAGGACTTGAAAGGAGAGCACCGCCAGCAGCTTTCCATGCTTCACAACTGTGACAGGTTAGTCAAGAGAGGTCACTTTGGCCCTAATCTTTCAAGCAGTGTCAGAGTCACAAATTATACCCAGGGCAATCCGGCTGCCTGCCGGTGTCTGCTCAGTGTGCTGCAGGATGCGGGCCAGGATCAGGATGCAATGCTTTAATATTCTGCGCAGGCTAACTCTGTTCTTTAAGTATGGAGATTTCCCTTCACCACCCCTTGCAAAGCAGCTTGTTTGGCATGAAATCCAGCCCTTCAGGAGGATGCCAAGCCACTGGGAAGCCCGATGCACCTTCAGACCACAGGTGGAATTCGTGGGCACAGTGCACGAGAAAACGTTGCATCCATTGTAAAAGCCCCGGGGCAGGGGCCACCTTTTGGCTCTGTGCTTACGCAGGCCTAGCACAGGATTGCTGGTCCCCAAATGAGGCTTCTCGGTGTTTCCTCAGTGCAAAGGGATACTGTTAACTGAGCAGAGTTGATCTGCTGGCCAATGGTAGACAGCAAATCGAGTGTACAATTTTATGGAGACACTGCGGTACAGAAGACCATAAAGAGCCTTCGGAGGCCTGTAGAGGAAGCTCCATTTATTAGATGCATACATGATAGAGAAGAATCCAGCATGTATTTTGTCCCTGTACGTGGGACGGTGATGCACATTTGCATGGGAAGGGCTAGAAAGTGGGTAGCAGCTAATTCTTTCCCTATAAAGGAAATTCAGTTCACACTCTCCCCTAGAAAAATAGACCTTTGTGGCAGTCCCTACCTTGCCAGGACTACCTGACATACGTACTGGTCCTAGACACAAAATCTTTTTCTTTCCAAGCTGCTCCACAAGCATTTTGCATGGGTAACAGCTTTGAAAAAAACCACCCTTCATTGCAAATGGAGTTGTAGCTCCAAGATTTGCTGAAGACTGACAACCTCCTGCTGGCTGGGCTACCCCCTCGGGAGGGTGGTCTGTCTGCTGCGTCTCTGATACAGCTACAGTGTGCAGTAATGATAGTCAGGGGATGTCCCTTGTACTGCCTATGGTTCCTCACCCGCTCCCCCCACATACAGGGCATCTTTAAATAGAGAGACATCCCCTTCCTTGCTGCACAGGGAGCTGCCATCTTGTCCCCAGCAGCAACCTGGTATCAAAAGAGACGCACGCTCTGTGCTCTCTCATGGTACTGCTACCATCAATAAAGGCTGGATCCTGGAAAACCCTTGCTTGGGTAGGAAGTCCATCATGACAGCACTTGTGTGACCTGGGGCTCTCCACACAAGCAAGGGGGCTGCCAAATTTGGCAACCCCTGTGATACCAACCACCACCCAACAGTTCGTGTGCACACAAGATGCATGAGACCTAAAGTAAAAGCTTGCATCCATCCTCCTCGGGCTAGGAATAGCCCTGTTCAGCAAAGGACCAAGGATACTTGCTATTGTGGAATGTGCATCCTCCGTGCCAATGCACTGGCCCCATTTCAGTGTACAGTGAGGAATGAGGAAGTCCTGAATGAGTGGTCAACTGGACTCTCCCTCTCAGAGCGCTAGCAACCAGCACCGTGCTGGGACTCCTGGCAGCCCCAAGCAAACTTTTAGTATCGGGCCCCCCTTTGGCAGAGATAATGATAATAATAACTGGACAACAGAAAAAAAAATTACCATTTTCAGGCCCCCATTCTGTCCAGGGTGCCCGGTTTGCCCATGCCTGTGCCTAGCCCTGCTAGCAACAAATCACTCTAGAGCTTCTCCATGAAGATGTCACTGTGAGTCATCCAAGCTGTAAATCGGAATGGGAAGCACGGTCAGCATTTGACCACAACTAATCCTGCAAGCAAATGGTATGCATGACTTGAGTGCATTGTGCTACAGAGTCAGCTCAGTGGCTCTCAATGCTTGTGAACAATGTGTTAATGAGGCTCCAGATACAGTAGCAGCCCTATGTCCAGGCTGGAGTTGGCCAGGAAATCTTCCAGTCGGCTTTCTGCCCAGTGCGCTCCCGGACTCCAGAGGCATTCGTCACAAAACCCTCTCTGCATGCACCGGACTGCCACAGTGCAGGGCCTTTGGGGTTTGCTCTGCAGCAGGTCGATTGAAATCCAAGCTCGTTAGTTCCCACAAGGGTCGATGTTTGATGAAGCCGCGTTTTGCCATTCCCTTTCCCCTTACTCTACCTTCATTTTTTTTTTTTTAAAGAAAAGACACACACTCGCTGCTTGTGTTACAGTAGCACAACTCTGACTGTGACCAGGGCCCCCCAGGCAACGCGCTATTGGCAAGCAGGAGAAACGCTTGCTGCCTCCGAGCTTGTAGATGGTTCAGCAAAAAGAGGGGCAGACAGAGGCAGAGTTGGAGTGAGTTATCCAAGGGCACATGGCAGTCTGTAGTAGAGCCAGGAAAAACCTAGGAGGGTCTTTGGGTCTGCAGGTCCCAGGCAACCTTTGTGGCTTGCCCAGAGCATATCCTCAGAGGGCCAGTCGAGCTTGCTGCTGGGCCTGGCAAGCTGTTCCCTGCAAGCCCCAAAGTCTCTGGGGGAAACTGTGTTCCAGGGCCAGAGAGACTTGTATGATTTTCAGCTCATAAACGTCCTAGATGGCATTTAAAGCAAACCTTTGATCTTTCAAAGGGTTTATTTTTTTCCTGCAGCTTACCAAGTTCCCCATTTCATGTGTTTATTTATGACCACTGCCATATTTTGTGACTTCTGCCCACGTTTCTGCATGCTGTATTCCTAGCTGGAGTGATGAAAAGTTAAAGAGGCATGATCTCATTGACAAGAATAGCCCTGGCAGCGAGGAGATGGTGAAGGATTCTGCACGGTGAAGGGACCAAGCCATGAATTGGTGCTTTCTGCATCTTCCCTCCCCTGACAGTGCAAGGCTTCATCTTAAGAGCAGGAAACTGGCTCAGAGTTGAGGCCCGTGTTGCACGCCCAGGACTGTACTTCCCGTGGAACTGGAGCAAGCGGGAGGGAGCTCTACTTGCATAGAAAGGATTCAGGCTATACTAAAAGCTCAAATCCTGAGCTACAGATCTGGCTGCAGTACATGCAACAACGATGCTGTGGAAGGGACGGGGGAGAGAACTGCTCACTCCCCCGGGCAGCGAGATCAGCCTGCAGAAGTTTCTCCATGCAAGCCGTCAGCTGATTTTGCTGCCCCAATGCAAACCAGATTCAGTGGGAGGTCGCGGGGATATGGGGAAATCATAGTGCAGTTGGGGTCAGGCATTACGCTGAAAGCAGAGGGGTCAAAGCAGGCATGCTCTTTGCGAAGCAAGTCCCTTGCCAGCAGACAGGCCAGTGCGGCCTCAGATCCTCTCTCTTACTGAAGCTAGCCTTTCACATCGCTGCTACCAGTGAACTACCACAGCTCCATTGGTCCCAAAGTCCATCCTGAGCGAGGAAATACCAGCTTTAGAGGCCCGCTGTGTTGCTCTCCACAAGATAACTGACAAGGATTTCATGTTCCAGAGCTGGAGGCCCCAAGGCAAATGAGGTTGCTAACATTTCCTAGAGCTTATCTCCGTCCTGGGCCATTTGAGAAGTGGAAGGCAGCTATAAGGTGCAGGCTACAGCAGGGAACGTAGGTGTGACTTTGCTGCAGGGCTCCCCTTCAGTGGATTGGGTTGAACTGAGCTGCACCACTGCCTTAAGCAAACCCTTCGCCCCTCCTCTCAGCAGCGGTGCAGTGGAATAGAGATGCCAGGGCACATTGCAGTAATGCCTCATGGGTCTGTGCAGCTTGTAGCCCTCATGGGAACGTGCTGGTCTCCACCTCCACCTCAGCTGAAACTCAGCAGAAGGGAGAGCGCTGCAGTAAGACCTTGTTTCAGAGACTCCAGCCCTTCTTTGCCCGTATTAAGGACATTTGCACCAATGGCCCCACGGTATGCAGCGACCCTGGTGCAGACCACTCAGGCTGTGTCTGTACCACTTGTCTGCTGAGTCCAAGGCGGATGGGCTCAGGATATGGGAAGAGGCTCGTTTCTCAGCAACAGTCCCAGGCTTAGTGGGGAGGTGGTACGGACCTTGACTTAGCTATATGGCAGGAGTGCATAGGAAGGCTCAAACTGCTGCAGCTTGCTACTGGATTGTGCTTCAAGTCCACAAAACCTCTGCGATACACACACTGCGTGCCAGGAGTGTCACAGCTAGAACTAAACTACCCTTGTTGTGCCGGCCAGCAAAGCACGGTCTTGCTGCTGAAGTGCTTGTCCTGTGCCAAGAGTCAGCATCTTCCAGGCAAAGGCGAGCACTTCCACTGAAACAGCCGAAGGGAGAAGAGCCCTCTCTTCAACCTGATGATTTTTCAGGATCCCCACGCTGTTACTCTGATGCCCTGCTTGTCTCCAGTGCGAATCTTCCACTGTGAGCTAACAGCTCCATGTCACGCACTCAATGCAAATGCCATTGGCCAACTTCAGGGGCACGTTTGCCAAAATACAGAGAGATTGACAGGATTAATGAAAATACCGCTGGGGATCACGTCTGTTCCTCAGTGCTCATCACCAGTCTCCATCCCATCCGAGAGCTATTCACAGGCTGTAAAATTAACATCACATCTCCCCTTACCAAGATATTATTCTTGGCCCTGACTTTCAACTCAAAGACACTTGAGCCTCTAGTATGAAACCCAATATGCAGGCCTAGCCCTTCCCCCCCTCAAAATTTTCCCCCGTTAGCAGCTGTGACTTACTTTTATTTGACTTGAAAATCTTAACATTCACTAATAATAATAATAATAATAAAGCCTAGCATATGGTTCATGGATGCATAGACAGCCTTGAGACCAGCTGGTTTTTGTGGCATAGGGGCCTAAGCTCTAAGCTGTCAACAGTAACACAAGTCCAGCTCAGCCCATCACGTAAAATTGTTCGTGAAAGTCAGCAAAAAAAACCAAAGGAAAAAAGACTGGGCTAGTCCGAGCAAAAATGCCTACTGATACTCCTTGAAAACTGTAGTAAGACAATGTCTGGTTAACAGAAGAAGTCTGGGACCAAAAATCAATACTGATGTATGGGAAATTGGGCATAATTGGAAGATGGTGATAAGAGAATGGATGGTACTGCTGGTCATCGTTCTGGGGTCCTCAATTTGACACATGGCTGGGAGAAGAGCCAGACTAAAAGAAATGAGCCTTACTATCATGGCTGGTACCCTACTGCCTCTGGGACCCCAAAATCCTCTGGGATCCACCGGATCCTCATTGCTGTGATCCTGCAAGATGGCCTGACCTGACCATGCCAGAAAGAGGGACTCCAATGGTGTCACAACTTCCACCAACTTTGGCTGAAACCTGGAGTGCAACGCATACGTTCTTGCCAGCATCCCCTGGTGCACTCTTCCTTTCCCACCTTGTTTCTCCTCTCCCTTATCCCTGGTTTTGGTCAAAATAGAGGCTGGCTTAGCCAGGAGGACTATATCCGTTGCAACCAGAAAGGCACCTAAAAGCAACCACTTGAGAAGAGCCAAGGACCTGATGCTGGTCCTGGCCTACGAGGTTGTGCAGTGGCTGGTAAGATCATGTCCGGTTCCCGGCTTCGTCCAGTAGCAAGGTTGCAAGAATCA
>JAGPOW010001167.1:21182725-21241560 GCA_030014935.1 Caiman crocodilus | reverse complement strand
GGGGCAGGTTGTGTGTCAAAGACACTGCCTCTTTCTTCTCCAGGTGCCTGTAGCCAGATGGCAGGTGTTCCGTGTTCAGAAAAAACATTCAATGCCCGGAAAGCATCTGTGCAGGCAGCTCCACCTCAGAAGGCTTGTTTTCTTTGTCCTTGCTTTGCAGGAGCAGGGATCCTGTGCTCCATCTCACGGTTACTCATTAGTCAGTGTTGTTTAGTAGGGAGCCAAGGCAGGGGAGGAGAAGAGAGCTGTACGCCGAGTGGAGAAAAGCAGCTTGAAAAGCAAGTTCACCGTGTCGGGAGAACATGGGGTCCTAGCCGCACACAGATATGTGTGAACAGTTCATCATTTATAGATTATAATGCACAACCCCAGCCTAGCTCATCCAGCCATTGCTTCTCTATTCAAGCAGAAACAGCAAAGAGCCAGTGTTACAGCATGCACACTCAAGGCCTTGTTTGCTTCTCCATCTGCTCACTCGGCTAGGAAGGGGGGAGCTACCTGGGATCAAATTTACTCAAACCCTGCCCTGGACAAACAAACAAAAGCTCTGGCCTGTTTGCTCTGTTACTCTGGTTTGGGGCCATCTCTACCATGGGCCAGAGAGCTTGCCCATGCCCGGGCTTCGGGCCGAATTCCTTCCCAGATCATTTCTCCCAGCTCCTAAAAGTAAACGGTTGCTCCTTGGTGCTCCCGACAGCAATTGCACAGTGAGGTCCTAGCAAAACTCTTGACAGCTCTACAGATTAAGGGTCCAATCTCTGCTGTCCTCACCCCACCAGTGTAATGAAGCAAGGACAGCCATGAATTTGAGTCTAAATACAGTATTTGTAACTATCTATGCAATCTACTGAGGTCTCGCTAACAACCCACCGACAAGGGCCACAGGCAACTGCTGGCACCCTCCTCTGGATGGAGCTGCAGATTGGCTCTTTTGCCTTGTGAAGGCCAAAGTGGATAGAAAGAGAAGTCATGACGTGACAGGAGAAACAGAACAAAATAACTGGCACGATAGAGCATCACTCCACGCGTGTGAATTTCCCTTTAAGTAAAGGGTAGAGATGATCCTTTAAGCATCCTTTAAGTAAAAAAGTGTAGAGAGGATCTTTATTCAGGTCTTGGTCATAACTCCCGAGGTGCCTTGCACAAGGTTGGTATTGCAAGGGGTACGGCACTTGGCTGACTGTGACTGTGAGGTCTGTTAATACATCAAGGATTAATTCTAGTGAAATACAAGTATCTAACTTAAGGGAATGCCATATTTTCTCACAAATGACATGCTCCCAAATAAAACCAGGACCTTGATTTTGAAAGGCAAAATGCAGAAAAAAAAAAAAAAAAGATTTTTCTGGTGTCTTGATTGACTCCGTGATATAGAAAGGAAGTCTTTCTGGACATGCTTGTGTTCCCAGAAAAACTTCCCAGACCTTCTCCTAGGATGCCACATTTTCGGTAAGAATTATATCATGCAAGGTTAGGCAACAGACCCTTACAAGGGTAGAAGCAAGACTGCAGGAGTCTTTAAGCCATTTTTTAGATAAGTTCCTATAAATAAAGTGGTGTTCGCCTCATCAAGATACCACCCAGCAGCTTGCTTGTTGCTTCAGGCGCAAGATCCAGTGCTCAGCCCCCCCCCCCCCCCCAACCACCACAATTTTGGGGTACAAGTGCGAGGTGTATGTGAAAATACAGCATATAGATGCTTCTTACTAAACAAAGTTAACTCCATTGGCCCCCAGTGTAATGGTCTCAGCAGTAAGAAACCTTAACAGCAGCCAAACTGGACGGCACATCTTTCTGGTACTGGGGATATGGGGAAAAAATACACGTCAGGATTATCATTCAGCTCTCGTTACTGCAGAACTACTTCCAGGTCTCTGAAGGGCCACTCCAGGAGTTCAGAGCCAGAATGGCAGAACCGAGAATGGGCATGACATAACCTGGCACATGGCATTTGTAGCTCCTGGAGCTGCCAAAACAAGCTATATTTCTGTATTAAATACAGATGAAATAACAGCTTTAACAACATAAAGAATTTGGTAGCATGCATGAATCAAACTGCAGCTTTTCTAAGTGGGGATCAAATATTCATGCTGCTTTCCAAGGGTGTCATTTATATGCACTGCCCCGTTCCATTAGGCGTGCAGGGCACCTGGCAGACACAGACGCAAAAGGAGGCCCTGGCTGTCTTGGGCTTGCTGTCTGTGAACCAGGTTATTCCTGGGAAAGTGCACTTCACTTTTGGGGCACGTTGGACACATGTCCTAGTCAACTCGGTGACAAAAGGACTGAAGCCAGAAGAAGGAAATGACTCGTTAGAAAGAGAACTCAGATTTGCCGGGCTTCCTCCCCCCTCATCCAGTACTCTGCTTCCATTTTTTCTTTGATGGCTCCTGGTCACTTTTATCTGTCAAAGACACTTTAATTTGAGTCCTAGATGACAGTGCATGGCCCCTGCAGACAGTAATCGCACCCTAGTGCTAGCTTGGAAACACCACTCTACCTTCCTTATGTCCTGGTTCTAGCCTTACTTCTGTCTCCTGAAAGATAGCTCTTGGTTCAATATCCTTCGAAAAACAGACTTCAAGGTCAAGTGCAGACTTCAGAAGCAAGGGTGTGTTCCTCAGGCTTCCCAAGTAGGCTTTCTTTCTTTCTCTGTCTCCAAGATCATTGCCCAACACCCAGTATGTCCCTTCTACCCCCCACTTTCCCCTGTTCTTTGCCCCGGCAATCCCAGGTCCCTCCCCTCCCTCTGCAATTCTTTATCCCAAGGATTTGGGCCAATTCTAATTGCTCTTCTTCCACCCCAGCACGTGGCTCTCCTATGCTATCTCTGCCCTTCCGCCTCTTGGGCTTTCTGTTCGCAGCTCTGCCCTTCTGCAACCTCTTTGGTCCAGTCTCCCTGTTCTTGTCCCATACAAACAGGATTTTACTTAATGCACTGAAAATGGAGATGACCCCAAGCAACTGCGCAGTCGTACAAGGTAGCATAAAAACACCATTCTGTTCGGTCTGAACTCCGTACAGGTCCACTGCATTCACTGTAATGAAGCTACCTTACCATAACGTTTGTCTGTAAATCCCATAGTAGCTCTAATTATGGGCTGGTGCTCTGGCAGAGATGTTTTAGTTATATAATGACAGGCAACTGCACATGACTCTCTGTACATGTTCTTGCAAATTACTGGGTAATTACACAGAGCAGGTTCAAAAATAAATACCATGTGATGTTCCCTACGGACAAAAATTACTAGGGGGGAAAAAACACATCACTAGGGGAAAAGCAGGGGTGAGTCTAGGCAGTGAGTAAAGGAGTGAGCGCAACTCTAAATTCGTACATGGATATTACTGCATGGCTCCAAAATCAGTTTGAGATTACAAACCCATGCATGGCTGCTTTGTTTAGACTCAAAGTAACCTACATTACAGACCCAATTAAATCAGTGTATTTCTGACCCTGCCATAGTCACGTGGTAGGAACAAATGATGCCATCTCCAGTGGATATTTCCTTGTCTTGGAATGACACTAACAGAATTCATAATGGGCCAGTAAAGCAGGGCTGTAGCCCAATTCCGCAGAGACAAGGGAAATGGTGGTGTGAGAGCATTAACGCAGGACTTTGCCACCTTGGCAGCTGTATGGCATGCACAATGCCCCCAGGCGGGTTGCTTTTCCAGTGAAGAAAACCGCTTCCTTGCTTAATATGCACACTCCAAGTTTGGAGGGCTGATTTTAGAGGCAAAGGTGTGCATGCTGTATGTGAGTAAATAGATTAGTTTGACTGTGCCTCAAAGTAAGAAGCCTGAACAGTAGCCAAAAAGAGGAATGGAGGGGAGAAGTTATTCTGCCACGCTGCCGTTGGGCCAGCCGCAGCTTCCTGCCTACCTAACACCGTGTGCCGATATCCCGCGAGAGCCAGACAAGCCCCAGACTTCAGCCTCTTCAGCTATGGAGCTCAAAGTTTGGTCTGTTAAGTTCCATTAAGTAAAAAAAAGATGAACGTATTTATACCGCTGGGAAAGGGCTTCATGAAGGTGACAACCATGCTTTTACAGGTGGGGAAACTGAGGCACAGAGAAAAAGACTTCATGGAAGGTACAGTCCCTGAATCCCAGCCCAATGCCTTCTTTGCTGCATCATGCTACCATCTAACGGGTGTTTAAATATTGCTACCTCTCATAGGAGCCAAATGCAAACCCTGGATCCAAGTCCTCATAAATGTTGGAGGGATTTGAAAGCTGAATCCAATTTGGGAGCATACTCCTACTTCTGAGCGCTCGGTGGAATTGCCCTGCTTATCTTTTTCCTTTGGCTGGAAACTGTTTACAGCTCAATTGTTTTCCAAGGGAGGCAGATGTTTTTTTTTAATGGCCTCTGAAAACAGAGGTAAGGATACAACCATTCTTCTGCAGCAGGTCCTGAGGAAATGCAGGGGAAATTTATGAGACTGCCAATGTCAGTCTTCAAAAGGAGAAGCCTCTTTGTGGGGGGAGAAAAAAAGTTCCTCTCTTCAAAGGAAAGTTCTGCCTTTGTCTTGTGAAGTTGTGTTTATTAAAGGAAAAGAAAAAAAAAAAAAAAGAAAAAAAGGAAAAATAAGCCCTGGCCCAAAGGCACGGTGTGTGTGTAGGTCGGCTAGAACACTTGGTACCCGAGAAGGAAAACAAAACCAAAAAAAGAAATGCCACCTAAAGGTATATTGCAACATGCTTCATGGAAAGAACCAGTAGAGACTGGCCTGCTGCGGGGAAGGATTGACGGGGAGAGCTGGCATTGCCAGATGCACAAAGCAGATAAGCCTCTGGGGCCAGGAGGGTGAAGCAAAGAAGGCTTCAGCCACAAAAAGCCCAACGCGAAGAGGAACGACCTACTCAAGGAGGAGAGAGGTCAGACTTGGAATTCAGGCTCCCTTCCTAGCCCTGCCACCGCTCTGCTGTGTGACCCTGGGCAAGTCACTTAACTTCTTCCCTTCAAGGGGTCTGCAGATCATCAAGGCAACTGGCAGGCCTCTGTTTGCTCCAATGCAAAATTGGTGACCCTGGGCTGCTGCAGAGCACGACGGCGGTACACACCAATGGCACAATGCAGGGGGCTGAGGCCTGGATGGGGCAAGTATGGGCACTCAGGGGATCTGATAAAAGTGTTGTGAGTGAGGGTCATGAAGAGCAGGGATGCTGTTTTGGTATCAATCACTCCAGCCAGAGCCAAGATTCACTGGCTTTTATCAGTTTTCCATTGTACCAGGGACCAGTATTGATGATTAGGGTGTCCAGGAAGCCAGGAGCACAGCTCTGTTTGGGGCAGGTAAGGACCACCCCACTCCCTTCTCCTCCTCTCCTTGCCAGCAGACAGCCTGGCAAGGGCCCTGTTATAACACCTCCAATTTCTTTCCCTACATGATTTTATGCAAGCCCTGAGCTGGGCTTACCCAGTTCAGCTGGTAGAGTGACAATGCAGCGACACAACCTCCGGTACAAGCTGACCGTTCCGTTCTGTCCAGAGATGCATTTGTGCACCTGCCTTGGACATCAGTGGAAGCAGAGCAAGCATCCACGGTCAGCATGTGACCCCAGGACTCAGTGATGACCTAAATCAATACGTGCTATATTGACTACACAAAATCAGAAATGAGAAGACTCGGATACCCTGCCCCTGCCCACTCGGGACCTGTGCCTGGGACTGGTGTAAATGTTTTTGGTGGCACTGAAGTCAAGGGAGCCACATCCATATTCCCCAGCCAAGGATCAAACTTCAGGAAAGGTCTGCCCATTCCATGTAATAAGGGCAACATTAAGGGACTGCATGTATAACATCCGACCATCCTCCCCCGATACCAGTGCATGCAGCAGAAGCTATTTCTCCATAAACACACCCCTACACAAAGTATATTCCTCTGCCCAGCCATCATTTGCTTGCTGGAATATAATCACAAACCAGAGCACAAACGGCATCGGGTCAGGGCTTCCCCTGCAAAAAAAAAAATGTGTTTTTTTTATTTTTTGACTTTATATTCTTGGAAAAAGCAGCTTTACTATCAGGGTAACTATCAGGGTTTCTCTTTCATCGCCTCATCATAAATCTGACTGGCTCAGAATTCCTCTAACGATCTCCTGGTTAATTTGTGACCTGCCCATTCCTACAAATAAACTCTTTTTGCAGAGAAACCTGAAGCAGCCAGGAAGCAAGCATGTTTTTCCCAGCTCTGAGGGCTGCGAAGTTAGATGATCAATTAGATGGGAAAGGGAGATCCTAAGAACTGTTGTTAATGAAGATCCCCTCTTGCTTTTTGAAAAGGTCAGGGTTTAACCTCTGCGTCTCGTGCCTGTTTCCAGTTGCAGCAGCTATGTTCTGCCAACCTGAAGTCTGCCTGAAGCTCCTGTCCCTAATGTACTGTCCCAAAATATTGTGGGGTGTTATTGCCAGGGGTTAAAAAGCTGCCACGCTGGGGGTGGCTGCATTGCTGTGGTGGGTGAGGCGGTTTCTCAGCCAATTTGGCCTTAAATATGTAATCAGGTCCATGCATAGGGGACACCACCCAGCACAATGGTGTCAGATCAGGATTAGCAGGTCAAATCCTAACAGCGGTTCTAGACTGGGAGTTTGGAGATCTTGGGAAAACAAACAGGAGCAAAGGGTCACTCTGGTACTGTGAAGAATGAGAGGTCCTTTAGCTACGCTTGCTGCCGCGTGTCACCCATGCTGCTGAAGTATGGCACGCAGGCTGGGTGTCCGCTCCTGAACAGAAACACGTGCAAACTTCAGAGAATCCATGGGAGCTCAACAAGAATGCGAGAGGGCTGGGAGCACACGGCTGATGAGGAACACATGAAGGGACTGGGTTTGTTTAGTCTAGAGAAGAGAAGACTCGGGCAGTACTGACCAGGTTTCTCATACACCCTTGGTTGTTATAACAGGACCTGGATCGATTTGTTTGTCGTGGCCGGTGGATAGGGCTGCCAACCTTCCCGGATTACCTGGGCCTTTACCAGCATTGGCAACAATTTCCCAGTGACTACTGCAAGCAAACCGGAAGATTTTAATAGGATATTTTAAGGAAAAGAAAAAAATCTCTCAGAATAGCTTCAGTCAGTTGGCAACCCTACCAGTGGGAGAAGGGTAAGAAGCAATTAGCTTCATTTACAGCAATAACGATTGAGGTTGGGTGTTATAAAAAATCGTTTTCTTTGGGGACAAAGCACTGAGACAGGCTCCCATGATGGAGGTTAGATATTCTCCTTCATTGGAGGTTCCTGAAACAGGTTAGATGGGTGTTTCTTGGGCTTGGTCGGATCTCATTGATCCTGTCTTGGTGCAGCAGGGATTTAGGCAAGATGGCCTTTTGAGGTCCCTTCCAGCTCTCCATCTCTATAATCCACGTAAGCTAAAGAAGCCACCTGAGAAACAAAGACCCTTCCAGGATGCACTATAAAGTATGCTGGGAAGTGAGGAACAGTCAACTGTCAGGCTTTTCTAGCTAAGGGTTCATCTATATAGCACAGCACAGAGGCGTGTGGGGTACAATCCATGCTACGTACATATACACCTTCTCTTTGCCATATAGACGCTGCCTTTGCATTAAGTGCAGGTTCCAGCTAGACATGAATTATCATGCCACGAAAGCACCTGCCTTGCTCCTTCTTCTAGTTGTTTTGCAAGGAGACAGTGAGGCAGGTAACAGGTAAGCATCTAGCAAACAGTGCCCAGCTGACCGCTGCCAGCCCAGCACCCAGACAGGAACAGATGCACCACAGGTTGAGAATGCCGCCCTCCTTCTCACTTGGGGTGGAGACAGAAAGAGAAAGAAATCGGCAATTGTGAGCAGAGGTATCAAGAACAGGGCAAAGGAGACATTTGCATGGATCTGGTATACCTATGCAATATCTCTGCTTTGGGGTTGCGAGTTTCTCCTCCAGCCAGAGGCTTGGCCATCTCACCAGGCTAGCACGTGACAATCCAATAGGCACAGAAGAGAGGAGGCAGGAGGCTTGGACAAGAAACCAGAGGAAATCGCAAGCAAGGAATATTTCAGATTCTTTCCCAAGCTGTAGGACAACCTTCATTCTCCTTCATTGGAGGTTCTTGAAACAGGTTAGACGGGTATTTCTTGGGCTTGGTCGGGTATAATTGGTCCTGCCTGGGTGCAGCAGGGATTTAGGCGAGATGGCCTTGTGAGGTCCCTTCCAGCTCTCCATCTCTATAATCCAGGTAAGCTAAAGAAGCCACCTGAGAAACAAAGGATAAGTTGGACTTGATGATCTGCTCAGGTCCCGTCCAACCCTACCAACTACTAAACTATGAAACAACTATGAAACTTGGCTCTGAAGTGGTTGAGGAGGTTTTTTTCTAGACCCAGTGCTCAAAAAACCCCTCTGCTGTGAGTCTGCACAAAGACAGCTCTTAGGTCCGTGGTTCCCCGAGCCCAGCCCTCCTCTGGTACTACACAGGGCTTCATTGAAGGCAGGGGGACGGCTCTTAATTTACCCCAGGCTCTGGGTGCGTAAACGTTTCAGACGCGTACCGAAAGGAATGGCTTCCTGGGCTCTGAAGAGGCCCAACAGGGTATAAGGCATTTCTGAGTTCATTGGACAGGGTAACATATGTACATCCCTGTCATAAAGAACAAACGGGATGCATAAATTATCATTGCCCTTGAGCGAGAGCAGATCAAGTGCTGCCTGTTTACTTCCTAAATTGCTAGAATATTTACTCTGCTGTGGAATAACAATACACAAGCCCCACCACACATTTTCCTTCGGATGTATTCACATTCTTACTATGGACATAGTTGAAACAGAGTTTAGGGCAGAGCTTGAACTGGGGCTGGACTTTGACCAGGTTTAGATTAAGAAGTTAGACCTTAACTTGCGCTTAAATATTCTGTAGGTCAAACACGCGATTGCACTTAAGGCAACACATGGCTCTTTATGCTGGGAATGCAAGTCTCCTCGAAAAGGTACTGGATTGATGGCCCTGGTGACAGCTGAGGGCAGGGCACAAATTCCTTATTCCTCTATAAGCTCAGTCTGCAAAAAGAGGACTTTTACAATCTTTTCTCTGATGCCTGATGAAGGGTGTTTTTTCCCGACAGTTTGCAATTAAAGCATTTTTTTTGCACAAATCTTGTTGGTCTAATAAAAGATATCACCTCTGTCCATGAGCCCTGATCTAAAACACAGTGGTATTCAGTTTCTCTCGGAAATATGCATGGGGGCGGAACGTATCTGCACAGCTGAACTCTGGGCCCTCTGATGCATATATATTAATTCTCCACCACCTTGCAGAATCACTTCTACAAGGGTATGAACCACCCCCATAGCCAAATGCTCTGTTCGTACCATCAATGGTACGTCTGCAAGCTCTTCCTACAGAGTCAATGTGGGGCAGTTTGGTTCCTTGGAGACCTTCCAAAGGCCCCGATTCAAACAAGCGCTTCAGCATGTGCTTGGCCGAGGCCATAATATCCGGCACATACTGGTTCATGGCAATCTCTGCTAACCCAGACACTCAGTGCCTTATGCTTCTCTTTTTGAGCCAACCCTTTTGTCAAATCCAACACAAGCTCCAATTGTTCAAGGCTGTTGTGTACAAATACGCTCTTCTTTATGCCCACGCTGGAATGAACCGTGTAGGACTCGCTCTCTCTAATGAACGATGAAAACTGAGTCAACAGTGAGCACAAATAAGTCGTGCCAATCTGCTGTTAGGGACTGTGTTTTCTTAGACATTTTTCCAGTCCAGCTGTCAGGAAGTTTGTCATTACACCTTCAGCCCCACTTTCACAAGGAGGGGAAACCTGATCTGCACAGCTCTGTGCGAGCCCGTTTGGTCAGGCCCGTTTGCAATCAGCTTACATTTTCCTGCATGCTCATTTGATAGCCAGGTTCTGTGTCGCTGAAATCAATGCAAGTTTTTCCACTGGCCTCAGCAGACTGCGTGTCGGGCTCCAGGCACAGGAAGCTGGTTTTTCGAGTGCACCAGAAACTTCAGACATGAAGCAGGATGCTGACTGCTGCCTTTGCAGAGCAGATGGATGGAAAGGTCTTGCCCTGGGCACTGTACAGTTGACCCTGGAGATAAAGACAGCAGCAAGCAAGATGGGAGAAAATGACCTTGGCAGACAGTGTTTTGGAGGGGGCCGAGTTTGGCATCGGAAAATAACTAGAGAGGAAGAAACTGCAGCATCTGAAGCAGAAGAGTCCAAGAGTCTTGATAGATGCCTGGCCCTCAGTGTTTTCATGTGCTCTACAGGTGTCTGCCTTCTGGTTGTGAAGCAAAGAATAGATGGCTTTATTGTTTGGAAACCTAGGACTGAAGGGGCCCATGGGGCCATCCACGCCAGTCCCCTGACTTCGCCAGCCATTTATGCAAGGAATCCTCCAAATCACAACTTCAAACCCTCATCCACAACTGCGAGGCCCCAGATTTGAAGCACCAACACCACCCTGTTGCACCATCAAGCTAAGGATGCACCAGCACCACCCTATAGTCTCCTCTCGATCAAAGGACTCGATGCCAGAGTAGCAGTTGGTTAATACATGCTCAGAGGGTCCTAGGAAGCGGCCACTGCCCCATACAACCCCCTGCCATCCTCCTTGTGGGTCCTTTTCTGGGATGTATATTGTTGTCTGCTCTGGTTTCATGACTGCAACTGGAGGCAACAGTGAATGAGCAAGTTGATCTATAGCATGGGGCGAAGCTCTGAAGCATAAAGGATGTGAAGATGCTGAAGCTAGCTGAAAGCACCAGGGACACCTGGGTTGGCAGAGTTACCTTGGACACTTGGACTCGCCCCCTTCTCTTTGGAAAGGTATCTCTAATGACTCCCACATAGTTAGTCATCTGCACCTGGTCTGAAAGGCAGCCTGGTGCAAATGCATATCACATGCTGGGCGCTCGCTTACGGTCTGCTCACAAAGAAGAGCGCCTCCTACTGTGCCACCAAGGCCAGCAGGAGGGAAGCGGCTGCTTGCATTTGATGAACCGCTTGATGACTCAAAAGACTGCAAACTTTGCCTACGTGCAGTCAGCAGGCATGAGTTACAGAAAGGCTCTGTAGTCTCTCTCCAAAGCTTCCTGGCAGGCACTGAGTCTAAGGGGTGGGGAGGGAGGAGGGGAAAAAAATTAAAAAAAAAAATCTGAAAATACCCTTTCCCCTTTCAGAGGACTGCACTGGGAACAGCTCCATCTGCCAGGCCCCGCAGGGCAGCCAGCCACGCAGCAGTACACTCAGCAATCCAGGATCAACACACAACACCTCCCCATTTCTCACCAGGGCCAGTAGTATTACAGCCACAACTTAACACCCTCCGTGGCAGAAAGAAGCAGGGCTGTGAGCCCTGCCCTGAGCAGCAAGACACTTATTATATCGACACCGGGCCTCCTGCAAAGGCTTGCCAGTGCCGTACAACGGGATGATCCTGCTGTTGTTCGTATTCAGGTGAACTCTTGTCATTGAGGAACAGCAAGAGCTGCTCAGAAAGGAAACGGACCCCGCTTCATAAGGCACAGCCCTTCAGATGTCTTGCACCCATCCGCCCCTGGATGGGGCACAAGGAACAGCTGCCCGATCACACTGGAGTACCACTACTGAAAATGATGGTTATCACCAAGGTGCCTGGAGCTTGTGCACCTGCACACACCTTTGTGGAGAGCAGGGGGAGGGCTGGACACTAAAGACATTGGGGGCAGGCAGCCCTGAGGTGTGCTGCTCTCATCTCCCTGGAGCACCTGGGAGAGCCACCTCCTTTTCTACTTCCCAGCTTCTCCCCCTCCAGTCCATCTTTGGGTCTCATTGCATGAGATGCCCCCTGAATTCCTCAGCTAGCTTCTTCTCATCAGCCCGCAGGCGTACGTACGCCAAGTTAGTCAATCCTGTTCTTCCAGATACAGACACTGAGATGCCATAAAAAAAGAACTTGTCGGATGCAGTTTGGCTCTCTAGAGTCCCCTCCTCATGCCCTGGCCACTAGGCCACTATGCCAAAAGGAGACCATGCCAAATGGCATGGTGGTTAAAAATACCAGTTTCCTGCCTATGCGATCGCTTTCATCATTGCTCTTGGTGGAGCGTATAGCGGCACCGGGAAGTGTTTGGCAGAAACGTTAACTAACACAAGGCTTGTGTGTGGAGGATGTGGAAAAATAGGAGAGAGTCCAGCGGAGGGCAACAAAAATGGTTCAAGGGCTGGGGAACATGACTTATGAGGAAGGCTAAGGGAACTGGGCTTATTTAGTCTGGAGAAGAGAAGACTAAAGTGGGATTTAATAGCAGCCTTCAACTCCCTGCAGGGGGGTTGCAAAGAGGATGGAGCTGGGCTGTTCTCAGTGGGGGCAGATGGCAGAACAAGGAGCAACGGGCTCAAGTTGCAGCAAGGGAAGTGGAAGTTAGATATTAGGAAGAATTTTCTCCCTAGGAGGGTAGTAAAGCACTGGAACAGGGTACCCAGAGGGGTGGTGGACTCTCCATCCTTTGAGATTTTTAAGACCCAGCTAGACAAAGTTTTGGCTGGGATGATGTAGCTGGGGCTGGTCCTGCTTGGAGCAGGGGGTTGGACTAGATGTCACCTCCTGAGGTCCCTTCTAGCCCTCATTTTCTATGATTCTACATGCAAGCCACGAATACACTGTTAATACCGTCCTCTTCTGGTCCTTCTCAAGACTGTCCAAGGCACATCCAACTCACCAGGCCTGGGAAAGCAACCTGCCAAAGCAGAGACTCCTATGGGGTTTCAGGAGTGCTGTGTTGGCATATGGACTATATGCAACAGGGCATGAGTTGGCATGTTAACCCAGAGAGTATGCACTGCAATTAGTGGGTGACAGGGGACAGCAAAGCACCTTGCAAGGCAGCCCAGAGGAATCATAGAAAATGAGGTTTGGAAGGGACTTCCAACCCCCTGCTCAACGCAGGACCCTCCCCAACTTAATCATCCCAGCCATGCCTTTGTCTACCCAGGTCTTAAAAACCTCTAAGGACAGGAGGTAAACTTCAGGCAGCAGAAACTGTTAAGTGAGATGCTTTCTGGGGTGACCAAAGATGGGCCTGTGCCCAGACTCCAACATATGCAGCTGAATTAGTTTGTTTGAACACCAAGCAATACGCTGTACAGCACCAAATTAATCGCAGTAGCTGTAAACAGTAGTTAAGTTTTTTATTAACGATGAATTAGCCAACAAGATTTAAGCAGCTCTCAGCACTTTTAAGCATGATGTCCTGGTAGAAAATGTTTCAGGCGCTGGAAAAGTTTTTCTCTGCACAAAAGGGCACATCAGGCTGGCTAAGGTAATGGGGAAAGGCAATAGGTGAAAACCACAGAGGGTTGAGTCACTGTATTTATAGGAAAGGATTTGCTGTCAGTACTTGCAGAGCGATCCATCGAAGGCGGCAGCAAGCATGGCAAAAGGAATGAGTGGAGGGGGGAGCAGGGGAAGGGATGGGGTAATGATGGGTAATTAGGATTAAGCTTTTCTTCTTACATGCAACTTCCAGGGAAATTTTAAGGACAAATCAGGGAAACAAATGGGAGTTCAGAGAAGGCCTGGAGACGAGTTCTCTTTGCCCATGGCTTACCAAATAAAATAGTTTTACAAAATCTATATTTAAGTTGAGACTTTGGGGGCTAGCTTGGAACTGGCTGTCCAAAACCTCTAGGTATCAAAGTCTCTAAGGCAGCTTTGGAAAATATCAGCTGTTTTGTTTGCAAAAGGTGCACTCTGGAGAAGACTGAATAGCTCAAGGTATTAGCAGTGCTGCTCCTAGTGAAGTCCTTCCCCTGGAAGTCACCAGTTTGCATCTAGCCCAGGTGAGCTGAGAGCACTTGATAAACATTTGACAGCTGATACAAAGTTAGTGGGTGACTCAGCTCATTGAGGACATTATAAACCTCCTCAGACGTGATTAGTAGGCTGAATAGAGCCGTCAGGACTGAACGGGTCTCTGGAGACTGGACGGCCCAAGGTCACAGTGCAGATGCATCGGCCAGGAAGGTATTTAGTACCTGTATCTTTTTGGCACACAACATAGACCTTCCATCTCCAGCACCTTTCAGGCAGCAAGAAACAAACCACTGACCAAAGAAGGGAGAGGTGGGGAGAGAAATTCATATGCTATAGGGAAATCACATGGACTAAAAACGGTGGGAATTTTGAAGTGATGCAGAAGGTAATTTTTAAAACCTAGGACCTATGTCCCCTATGATGGCCTCTACAAGGGCCACAAAGGTTTTGTAGAGGGGGATTGAGACCCGGAGACTCTGTTTGTAACTTAGAAACATACTGGACTCCATTTTGTTCACTTTAGTGAAGCCTTTACCGGCTCTTTTCCCTCCAAGACACCTCACTTGTTGGCCCACAAAATAATCAGTGCAGGCAAATGACCCCACGAAGGGACATCTCAGCTCCCCAAGGCACAGCGTGAAGCTGTGCCATGTCACAGCTGAGCCCCGATCCCTCACTGGGATGTATCTTATAATGCACATATTCTTAACTGGAACAGGAGTGCCTTCTGTCATGGTTAGAGAAGGGGGAAGAGCAGCTTAGGAATCATCTCATGCATCAACACATCCCATCGCTCCCTCCTAGGGTTGACTCCTAATAGGGAAATTATTTGTAATGAGCTCTAACCAGTTTGCTGCAGGTTTGTGCAGCTTGCATAACGCTCCCTTCCTCCTTGTTTATGTCAGCAACAACAAAGAATATCCCAGTCACTAAGGCAGCCAAAACTCTCTTTAATTGCTAATGAGGATGATCTCGCGGAGAAGCTCAGGGGCTTTGTGATGATGTTCTCCTGGCTGGTAAAAAAAGCCCTCCATGACTCTGATTCAGGAGGTATTTCAGGAGGATTTCAGGAGGTAGGTGCATGGAATTCACTTATCTTTGTCAAACCAAGGGCCCAAGTCAAGGCTGATTCAATAATAAGGCACGTACTGATTTGAATAAGTTCTGGATCAGGCCCTACATGCACACACAGCACTTACCCAGGCTGGTCCCAGGGCTTTCCATTGGGAAGTTTCTGGACCAGAAAATGCAGTTTTTGCTAAATCAAATTCTTTTTGGGAGGGGGTAGGGAGGGATTCTCTCTTAGTTTTCCCAGCCAACTTTGATTGGGAATAAATCAACATGAAAAACTGAGTTTAGGGTGCACTGGAGGAAAGCAGGGAAAGTTCATTTTGTGGAGCAGACCCCAAACTTTTGGGTTCTGAACAGGCTTGATGAAACACGGAGGTACATTTCCTTGGTGGTGCCTTGTCTTAGGGTTTAGACACCCATTCCCTTCTAAAGGTACAGTGCCTTGGAAGGCTGCATCTCCAATAATCCCATGCAGACCAGGTTCTATGCAGTGTATCTTGGGAGGTAAGGCCCAGCCAGGGAGCCTGCCCTATACACAAGAACAGGGAGCAGCACACTCCTAAACAATTCCCATAAGACAACAGAGAAACTGCATTTAATACTGAACAGACTTGAAACAAAGCTGGTGAGGTCAGCCGAGTCAACTGAAATGAAGCATTTCAAATTTGGGAACATGGAAACCAAAATAAAAGTAATCTGACCGAAATGTTTTGACATGGCCATGCTGCAAGATGCTCAACATGTTTTTCGTTCCACAAGAAATACTGAAGTTTCAACTTCTTGCCCTGATCTGCCCTGTCAAGCCAGGCCTCTCTTGGTGTACCATATAAACCAGTATGGCCCATTCCAAGGTCAGGCTGTCAGCAACTAAACCAGTGCCCCTTATCTGGGCTAGCCTGGGTGGGGAGGGCATGTGGATTAAAAACAAGACCCGTCAAAGGGTGGATGAGTTCCCTGTGAGCCAACAGCCATCCATACTTGGAGAGACAATGGGCGCCACCAAGCCGCTTTGCCCGAAGAGTCACCAATAATGCACAGCATTGAAGGTGCCCCAACGGTCGCAATGGCCTTGGGACTAACTTGACTTGGCTTGCCCCAGTCTGGGTTGATGATAAAGGTTGGGGCACCAGCATTTCCCATGAGAAGGCAATTCAAAATTTCCCTCTGCCTGATCAAACCGAAGCAAGGCAGGCTTCCCTTGACTATCCATCAAACCCAGTCTTATAGCACAGCTGAGAAAGGGGGAGAAGGGAAGGGGCAAATGAAAGAAGGGCAGGCAGAACACACTAAATCCTTGCTAGCTGGGGAGGGCATTGCAGGGTAGGGCAAAACATATATCTTGTTTCTATAGCTGGATTTCAAGGGCCTTCTGCCAGGATAACATTCAAAACAAGCAGACCTCGTGCTAAGGAGCTCTCAGTCAGAAGGCAGGTAGCTCTTCAGGAAAGTGGGTTGAATACTCACTATTCTCAGGCCTTCAGGAAAGTATGACTCCATAGCAGGAGCCTGCAGATGCAAGCTAGTTATGTGCCTGGGCGGGTAAGGTAACCAGGGTGTTTCAAGGATGCGATCCATGTTCAGGTCCTGGTCGGGCACCTGAGTTTCAGATGTGGGCAGAATCCACATCACTAGCAGAGTTCCTTGCCCACTGCAAGATCTTGGGGATCAATCCGGATTTCATTTACAGCACTGCCCTCCTCCCTTCCTGCTGAGAGCAAGGTCAGAAACGGGTCTCAAGACCACGTTGGCACAATTACTGCTCCCCATGCCCTCCCTCCATCGGCCAGTAGCAGGAAAGGAGAGCTGCTGGCTCATCAAGCAGGGAGGCAATCACCTCTTGCTCTCAACACAGGTGGTCCCTCCAACCAGGTCATGCTCCAGAGAACTGGCAGGGCAGCCCAAAGACTGTGTGCTGCAGCTGTCTGCTTTGGGCTGGCTCCGGGATCAGCACAATATTTGACTTTCTGTTGCTGCCAGTCCTGCCTCCTTCATAAATCAGGAAGACGCGTCCTTCCCGAGCCTTCCCCACAGCCCCAAGAGCTGACACAACACGCCACATTGTTAGGGCAGTGCGCAACTGGCAACTAACCCTGCCAGGATCTGTGTGGAGGGGAGGGAAATATTATTAAAAATACACAGCCTGGCTGAGATGAGCAGTCTCGGTTTGGACTGAAGCTGAGCAAGATGCAATGGCATGGAAGGGGACAAGTGCACACCCCGGTGTGGCCATGCAAATCATGGGATTGGCAATTTCTTAGAGACAAAATAAAGCTCCTGGCCAGTATGTTAGTGCCCAAGCCCCCCCCTCCCAGCACTCCACAAGTGTTGGAAAGCTTTGATCCACATCCACGATCAACGCCTCTGTCTTGAGGCCTGTTGTTCACAAAAGACATCCCTGCTAATTATTTAAAAGAAACTCATCTCCCTGCACGTGCCCAATGGATCCAATCCAAAGCCCGCTAAATCAAGGGGGTCTTCTATTTGCATTAACCCAGATGCCAGTCTCACTGCTTCATTCTAGGAGTTTAGGTCTCATGGCTTAATTCTGGATTAGAAAAAACAGTAAGAAAAAGAAAAATCTCTGTAACTAGCCACAGTCTTACAAGGACGGAGCCCCAGTCTTAGTGAGGGATGAAGGCGACTGGTGCAATAACTAATTCTGGATGAAATGCACTTTGAAACCCTGCTTATAAATTCCCAGTTCAGCATAAAGAGCGCACCGTCAGGTCTTACAGTGAAATGTGTGAACTGGAATATACAGCACAATGTGGTATTTACAGTGCCGGTTTTTACCTGGGGACCAAAATTTTGTGGACTGTGGCAAGAGAGGGCCGTACATCTGGAAAGTGTCAGATTTAATGCCCGAAGCCATCAGCACAGGTCAGCTAAAAGTACGTGTTTGCTTCCAGCGGCAGCTGTACAAACTCCCTACTGCCGTGGTTCTGCAGGGCTTATGCAAAGATCCCGCAGACAGTGCCCCCTTTGTGAGGCCAGCGCTCGGCTGATCCCTCACAATTCCAGTCCCGGTTTCAAAAGGAGCTGGCCGAACGCGGCACCCCCGCCACCAACAGCTGTATCTCGGCGGCTGTGTGAGGCACCATTCATTTTGCAGGGAAAAGGAAAACATCGTAATTTAGGGTCACACGTCCCTCACCTGTCAATCAGACCCGGTCTGCCGTTTTTACAGCATGTCACATTGGGGAGACAACAAGTGACACACCTTTCCAGAAGGCCTGCCCCAAACCAGCTAGCCCAGGCAAGGCTTGCCGGAGCTTTGAGCCCTGCGCTTTGATGTCACCCCCAGATCTTTGTGCAGTAAACATATTGCTTTGCCAAGGCTGCTCTATTTTTCATTGCTTTTCATCATTGTTTGACCACCTCCAGCAGACAAGGAGCCCACACAAAAGAAAAAAAAAAATGGTGTAGGAATACATTTCCAACAGTCGTGCTTCCCCTAACAGGTTCCAGGGAAGGGATCTTAGGCCATGCTCCAAAGCTTCTCCTCCTGGGGTTTGCTTGTGTAAGACCAATGTGTCTCACATCTGTCTCAGAAGCATTAAATGCAGCTGCCCTCCCCTCCCCTCTGTGCCCTGGATGCACAGCTATGGAAGAAACCCCCAGCGCTGCAACCAGAATGGCCCAGCAAATCCAGACAGAGCTATGCTGCCTCTCCCCAGATCCAGCACTGAGGATGCACACATGCCCTCTGCCACAGTACCCAGCTGGAGAGGCGAAGAGGCGGGAAATACTTAGAATAAATTGGACATGCACAGGGATTATCCTGCAGGCCCTCACCAGGGACGAGCAGGCTTCAGTAGGTCCTCAATGGCTATCAGCTCAAACCATCTCCCCATAAGCTCTGGGGAGGCTTAGCTCTGGCTTAACTCAGCCTGTAGTGACTTGTATATTCTCACTATTTATTCCAACACTTTGACTCTTCTATGCTACCTATGCAGTCATCCAAGGGCTGTCCCATAGACGGTGTGGTCCTTCTTGTGGTGGGGTGAGGCATGCTGTGAGCACGGCCAGACTGCCACCCAGCACCACCAGTTCAACAGAGAAATATTGCTACGTTAACTTAAGCCAACTTTTCCAGCTGCTCCCCAGCGAAACGGTTTAGCCGGAGCTTGGTGGATAAGTCTCAGACAGATGTGGGAGCACATCCTGATTCCCAGAGAGGTGGGGGGAAACCTGCCAGTCCAGGCATGGTTTCTCGCTTGCTTTACACCAGTAAAATCCACTGGCTTCAGCGATTCTGAGTTGCTCTTACTTTACACTGAGATCAAATGAGGCCCGTTTACTTAGCCTAACAAGCAAAAAAAGGTAGCTAGCCATGTAACATCCACTCGTATCACTAAGCCTCAGTGGCAGATTTGGTGGCTCGCTCCCACCTCACCTCCCAGCTTCATGTTCCTTTGGGGGAATGGACTCAATAACTCTGCTCCTTTCTGGGCCTATGTCCCTAACATAAATGGGATTTCCCAACTCAGTGGGTGCTCCATTGGGTCCAAAGAGCAATTTCAGCACCTGAGCCACTGCTCTGTAAAGTCAATGAGAGCCTTTCCATTGACCTGACTACATTTTAGGTCAGGTCTGGGGTATGTAGTACCATACCAAGTATCCACAATGCAGAGTCCTGCCAGTTCAGTCCCAAAAGGGGATGGTCACAGGAACACTGATCCAGGCCCCTTTCTCAGGATAGTCACTAAAGTTTCCCAAAACTTCTCCTTTCGTAGCATCACAGTTGTTTCTATGGGCAATGCCCTCAGTATTTCGTTCAAGTCATTGCATTGCCATTAACATCACATAGTTGGGCAGCTTGGAAGGAAAAGGAGTACGCTAAATCCAGATGATCAATCATCCGTTGTACTGACAATGTCTTTATGAGAGTTGTTTTCACTAGAAAACACACACCCACTAACTGCTCACGTTCCTTGTTTTTCCAGTCATTTCCATTGTAAGAGCCATTAGTTACTGCATAATGGGAATTTAAAGGTGCAAACCTACTGTGTCCTGCCATATAAGATAAATTAACTTATCTGCTTTAACAAGGGCCTACTTGAAACCACGTCAAAAATGTTGCTCAAGCTTAAATTTTGCAAGGCAAGTCATTACGTTCCTTGTTATTTTTCTATTAAAGAAATATTAGGGCAAGCGGGGGGTGGTGTGTGGGTTGAGGCTTGGATGCCCAAGAGGGCTGCAAATGAGACATGGAGCTTTTCGTTTTCACATCAATTCAAGCCTGTGCTACCCAGCACTTTCTCAGTCCCGGTCCTGATGCAGAAACAGCCACATCTTACAACCTACAACAGTTAGGACTTTGTTGGCAGCCCTCAGCAAACAGGTCTTAGCGGATAATAGCCATGAATTTACCCCTAGACATGCTCTCTGAGATTTGGGTGCAGTGGGTGAGCTAGCTGCTATAACTCACATTGTGGTCTCCTAGGCTGTCCCTGTTCCACAGGCAAAGGACTTTAAACCTAGTACTGGGATACTCTTAAAGTCTCTCCCTTCCTTTGCTTTTTGGGAGGAACAGAACAAATCGTTAGGGCTCCCAATTGCATGAAACCAATCGCTGGACAGCTGTGGCCAAATGAATGCAGCGCAGAACAGGCAAGTCTGACCAAACTGCTCAGAAATGATGAATCAGGTTAAACTATGAGGAAGGGGAATCCCACCTCCAGGCAACATTCAGCGATCTGGAAGAACCAAGCTAGTTATGCTCAGCCCTTGTGGACCAACCCTCACAAAACCAGGACACCAGGTTGTAGAGGCTGAGCTGATGAAGACACACCTTTCACTAGGATACCAAGACTCTCTCTAGTTAGGAAGAAGATAGCTTTCAAGTAGTGGTTTACCCATTAAAGAATGCAAATCCTTTTCTCCTTGTTGTACCTGCTTTTAGTCCATGCATCACCGTCTCTTCTTGCTGTTCCACAATGCGAGACCTGTCCCAGCAATCCAAGATGTTTGGTCATTCATTCAAGCTTTTGCCTAGTAGCTCAAAGGTGGTAACTATAAGGCACCTGGAAAAAAAAAAATCACCATCAGGCATCACAAGACAAGATAGGTCATAAATCAAAGATAAGAGAAATATTGCCTATATGAGCTAGCTAGGAATATACCTTATTGTCTTTAAGACCTGGTGATTTGTCAAGTTCAAGACTATCAACCTTGAAGATCTTCATCATGCTTTCAGTATTTCCCCCAGAGGCACCCACGACTGTGACATGAGAAAGAAAAACTAACTCAACTTTGCCTTCTATTTAATTTACTAGGTTTATTCTTCCAGCCATTGCATTTTTCAGATATTTTAAAAAGGTGACGATTTGGAGACAAATCGCCATTGCAGAAACAATTTGCCGTATGACGGACATTTCATGCTTTCAAGGTAGTTTTGGCGTGTTCCTTGCATCACTTGTTTTTCTTTGAACTTCCCTAGAACAGAAGCTTCCTTCCCCTTTATATGTTCCCCTTGCTTGTCACAAACCAAAGCAGGCTAGAAAAACACAAGTAGGAAACTCAGAATATGGCTAGAATCAGGCAGTGTAAGCAGTCTTGTATGTAGCCATCCAGGATAAGCCATGCTCCTTCTGGACAGACAGGAAGGAAAAAGAAGGCTGGTACTAGTTCAAACTGCTTTCATCTGTTCAGCATTGCCCTCCTGAATTCATGACTTCCCCTTTAGGACTCGACTTCCAAGAACATGCATGCTTCTCTGCACTATTTAATCATGGCATTTTTAGGAGATGGGTTTCCCCTGTAACGGCATGGATCCAACCAGTGGCTCATTTACATAATAAAAGGTAATGCTACAAGACAAAATGTACAAGTAAAAAAAACATAAAGGCTCTTTGATCCTCCCCACCCCTAGCTAGATCACTTAATTGAGCAAGTTACAAGAAAAACTTAAAAAAATTAAGTAAGTGGGCTCATTTGGTTCCAGTTTATCAAATGCTTCTTTTATGACGGGATGTTTCTCATACCCACCCTGAAGTCTTTGGTAATAAAAAGGAAAGTATGGCCTGGGGCAGGTTGGCACTAAATCCACTTCAAATAAAAATTCAATGCCCATTCCAAATACATCTTGTTTTTAGGAAACATGTAGACTCGTTCAAGGGTGCTGTGTGGCTCACGCGTCTCATTCCAACAACTTGGCACCTCTGGTCTCGTTAATGGTCCCTGAATTCCTCCTGCTGCCCTGAGAATGGATCTGAACGGCATGAAGTCTGTGGCAGTGACAGTTACCTTTTACAAGGAATGCTAGAACGTGCTTTTGCACATCTTTCCTGATGAAGAGCAATAGGCAGTAATAGAAATGGCCTCTTAATTCAGTGCCCGTTACAGACTAGGCAAAAAGCTCACAAAAAGGAAGAGTCAGAGTGGAGCGGAAAGGAAAGTAACCACGTGGATGGACATTTGGCAAAGCAAGAACTAAGTTCCACTCCATCACCAACTGGTAGCAAGTGCCATTAGTTGGCAGACGTTCTTATTTGCTACCTGTTTGGTGGAGTATGTAAGGTAAGCAAATATCTACCTCCCATAATTCTCAAGTGCTTCCCAGCTGCCTTAGCAGACAGGCCCAAAACTGGGTGCAAGCTGGAATAAGTTTGCTTTTAAAAAATAGGGCCTGACTTACAGCTGATTGGAGCCAACGAGAGTCTTTGTGCAGACTCCCAGGGGCTTTGGATCAGATACATAAGTTCTCCAGGTCAGAGGCTCATTGGGAAAGGGATGAGATGCAGATGCAGATGTAGCTCTTGTCTGAGCTGTGCCTATAATGGAGGACTTCACCCAGCAGGCAGGTCTTTTCATCCATTTAGGACTAAAGAATAGGTGCCTCCTATTGCCTTAGTATCCAAATGCCAATGATCCCTTAATGCCTTTATCCTCATACCACACAGGAGGATGGGAAGCGGGAGGGAGAATGGAGGCAGAGGATCTCAGTCAAGGTCATGCAGGAAATCTGTGGCAGAACCGAACATGTACCCATCTCTCCCAACCCCTAAAATATTGTCCTAACCACTGAAGTATTTTCCCCCTAGAACAAAACAGCTCCTTCTCCTATGCTGCCCATCACTCAGGCAGAACTGCAGGAGTTTTTTCTTCGCCTTCTGGACTGGTTTGATGCTGTTACTCAAATCCCGCCATGGCTCCCACAGTGCCCTGGCTTGGTGCGAGAGCAACTGCCTTCAGGTTGCATAAAACTTCCTGCGAATGGGCAGGACAGCAGCGCAGAAATCTAAAACACATGCCTGTACTCACAGGCAAGCGAAAAGGGAGCTGATTTTTCCAAGAAAAACTTTTCCATGTAAAAGAATTCATCATCTCCCTCTCAACTGTCATGGTTAAAAAGATGGCCTTGCAAACCTGAAATTTAAGCTCTTATCGGCATTTTGCAGCTCATGATTTATGAATGGTTTTGCTGGAGATTATTCTCCAAGATTACAGTGCTGTAGTTCTGACAGACAAGCAGAGGAAATTTTACTGGATAACTGGCAGGTCCCACACTGGCCCAAAGACTTCACGAGGCGTATTTTGACTCAAATATGTAACAGTATACGGGTCCGCAGTAAATACTGATTGCGCTCAATTGGCAATCATAGATTCTGCCTTTAGAGCCAGATACAAGTCAAGAGATGTCTGTCCCTGGATTTTGTTGGGATTTGCATCAGGCACTGACTCAGAAATCCCTCTTAGTTTTCCCCCTTACCCCTCCCCTCATCCTCATCTTCTTGGCTGCAGAATGAACTGTGCCGACTGCCTTTTTTCCTGACATTTGATTGCAATCTCCCCCTTTTGAATATTAAGGAGGTTATTTAAAGAGAAACGGCGTTTTCTAAAAGAACAGTGCCTTGTGTGTTGTCTTTCGGCATCTTTATTGTACGGCATATTAAAGCCATGTCGCTGGAAGAGGGTGTTTCATAGTGATTTCCTGTGTTGGGGACTGTTGACCCAAATAACAGGCAGCATTGCCTTCATTCCCACTTTCGGCCAGAGACTTTGCAAACTACAGCAAAACAGCGTTGCCTTGGTCCAAGTGGATGCTTGCACTTTCAGATGCCCAAGGGAAAAGACGGTCATCCTGTGGCCCAGGGCAGTCACAGGATGGCTGCTGATCTCCTGGGGAGGTCAGTTTGCTGCCTGCCAAGGGGGCTCTTTCAGGAACAAGTATATATTCTATTTTGCTGCCTTTTGGATCGTGGACTGCACTTGACCAAACAGCCAAGACTTGAACACCTTGCCTTGAAAGAGTGTCCTTTTATGGGGCTGTCTGAAAGCACATCAACAAGCCTCTTCGTGAAAGGAGGACATTTTTGTTCCTTGTCCAAAACCATTCCTGCTTTTGAATCGAGCTCTGCCCGGTAAAAAAATGCTTTATCGCTACGTACCTTCCAGGCAGAGCACTACAGGCCTGGCTCTCCATCAGTCTGCCAGTTATGCAAGCATCTAGGAACAGCAATTCCTGCATTTGGCCCAGATGACCCCAGGTACCCCTTTTAATCCTACCACTTGCACTAGTGCAGAATGAGTCTTAAAGAGCCACTATTGCCATTCAGGCGCAGTTCGCACACACCTTGCACTAGGTCTGTAATGCCACGTGATATTCAGCAATGCAGAATCAGTTCCAAAACATCCTACAATCCTCTTCCCATCCAAAGCTCTTTGTTTGCACTCTGCGCCCCAGCCTGGTCGATAGCTCAAACCTATAGCACCTTCACATGCAATGCACAGAAGCACATCAAAACAGCCAGAGAGAAAGGCTCCCCGTTTCCAAAGGGAAATGGAGAACTCTACATCCAAGCATGGCTTAAGTCGTTTTTATTGGGACTAGCTATGCCATGGGTGTTCCCAAAGGATCAGGTTTAATGGTGAACCATAATGGAAATTCCTGACATTCTTAACATTTTGCCACCCAATATGTTTCAGAAAGAGTCCCGAGGTGTTTGTATCGCTTCTTTTTCTTTCCTATTTATCTTTCAAGCCTGGCAGCGGTGGAAGGAAACTTTGCACGTGATATCGACTTTCTGCCATGGAAGTGGGGCCACCGACTCTCCATACAATAAAAAGAGGTAGAGAAATGAGACAGGATCTAAGTGCTCAGGAGCTGGTTTTGCAGAAGGACAAGGCATGCAAATATGCACATGCTACTCTGTGATAACCACAGGGATCACTTACAAATAAGGGTTTGCTCAGGCAGTCACCTGTTATGGACTACATAGTTTGCTGTGTCCAGCTTTTACATGCAGGGCAAAGGGAAGAGAGGAGGGCAGGCAGGCAAAGAGGCTAATCGACTGTCCACTTATATGTCAAATTTGAAGGTGTCAAAGATCTGTCTGACTATAATGGCCCATCAGGCTACCATGGTTAAAGACTACCATTGCAGCAGGCTGGGGATAAGATCACAGCAAGCTGCACAGCCCAAATGACCAGGTTCCTCTTTCCAATGCCTGATGAAGGGTGTTTGTGCCTGAAAGCTTGCCATGAAAGAATTTGTTTTGCAGAAATCTTGTTGGTTTAATAAGAGATATCCTCTCTACTATGAGTTCTGATTGCCAGGCCCTTAAACAGAGACTTTCAAAGTTGCCTACAGAGAATACAGATGCTCAATTTCCATAGCTTTTTAATGGCAGTTGAATATCCAAATTCCTTAGGCAGTGCTGGAAGATCTCAGCCTTGACATCTCACCAAGATGAGAGATGCACAATGGATGGCAGGGAACTAGATGCAGCTCCTTTGCGTGGCTCATCCAGCGCTGTGTTTCCACCCCACGTTTTATAAACCTCTTGTGGAGAAACTTCGAGTCAGCTCATTGTAAAGCTTCACAGAGAAGAATGAGCAGAAGAGCTTTGCACTGACGGCGCTAAGGTGGCGTGGTATAAGAGGGTATGGGGCACAAACTTAGCAGGGATGGCAAAGGCTTCAACACACATACTCTTCAGATCTCACATGGATCCTCAATGTTTTTACTCCAAGAAACAGCTTCTGGTATAACTGCAGGGTAACACTCAGGTACACTGGTGATGCCTTTTGCCTCCAGCTTCAAGCTCCTCCAGTTCTGCAAGCATAATGGATGGTGGACTCGCGCCTAACAAACAGCTTGCTGCACACAGGGCTGAGATGAGAGTCCAGCCCACAGCCCTCCCAAAGGCAGGCATTTCCCCCTCTCTGCAAGAGATGGAGGGGTTACAGAAACATTAAATGCGGCATCAGCCACCTCTCATTCCTAAAAAACGTACCTTAGTTCCAAAGTCGCAATCAGGCAAGCAACTAGGTACTTGCCATGAACCCAAACTTCCCTGCCCAGGAGCGACAGCTAGGTACCAAGCACTGATCTTTGTTGCCTCCCAGTATTATTCGCTAGCTGCTGCCCATGCTGGAGCTAGCTGCCTCGCTCAGGTGCTTCCCTTTATTCATAAGCCCAGCCTGGCAGCCAGAAAACACCCTTCCTCCCCAGCAGCTCCACCAGTCTTGGAAAGCCATTTCTCAGGATTACATTCGAGTGGCCCCACGTGTGCTTTGAATCCACTGCAGTTTACAAGTGTCATAGCTAGGTTGCCACAAATAGCACAGATCAGGGTTGGGGCTTCACTGCCAAGAGAAACTCATTGCCCACAGACACAGGAGTCCTGACTCTTGCCAAGTACTCCCCAATGCCTTTCCTGTCTGTGGAAGACAGGGCAAACTTTGGTTTTTAAAGGATTGCCGGAAAGATGCATGCACAGCCACACATAGGACTCACTAGCCCTTTCAGGGACATCATTTCCTCTGCTACTGGAGATGGGGAACCCAGGACAGGCCTCCCCTGGGGAGCCCAGTGCAGCTGAGAGCTGCTTCTTCCTATCTCACAGCTTCCTACCTTCTCTGCTTGGCAGATTCTCTCTTCCTCCCCTCCATTGTCTGACTGGATCTCTACCTGCCACCCCTCTGCCTGGGCTGCAGCCCTTTCATCACAGCTGGCTTGAATTGGCTGCTTGATGAGCACAGCTGGGGAGACAATCAGGCTCTCCAGGAACCCTTCCCAGGGTCCTGGCAGATCTCTCAGGACCAGACCCTCAGGTGCAACGTGCTCCACTGACTTGGCTGGAGCTATGACCAGTTGCACCAAACCTTAGGTGAATACATAAGATGCATTTGAAAAGTGAATGCTTGAGGGCACCTTTCAGAGCCTGGGCCAGTGGGCTGTCACTCAAAGGGGCTGATTTTGAGGGGCACTGCATCCCAGCTGCTCCCAGTGAAATGCAGGTCTTCAGCACTTCTCTGTGAACCATGCCAGTGAAGGAAAGCAACAGGAGGGGCAGGGAGTGGATCTTTTACAATGACTAGCTTAGCAAATGCTGCTCAACATACATCTCTAACAGGCTGAAATTACAGTTTTTCCCAGTTTGACAAATGCGGATTTCTGGGAGTTTGCTGGTGTGGGGCTGTGTGTTATTATTGTTATTTTCTCCTCTAGTTCCCTGCTCATTTTGGCCTTTCCTTTGAGGCACTGGTGGGAAAGAAGGCTGGCAGGCCGCAGCGCATCTCCCTAGGCTCCGTGCACCTGCTCATCTGTGCTCGGCTGCTTTGGAAAACTTCCTTGCATGCTTTTCCTTCTTATTGGTTCAGCCATACAAATCAGGACCTCGTTCCCCCTACTCTTTCCTGCTTTGAAAGCCAAAAAGCAGATGCACATTGGTCCTAAGTGACAACTGCCTCAAGCAAAATAGAAATCCTGGAGTCAGCGAACACTTCCTTAGGTGCATGTATGGTCCTGTGATATGACAATTTGTCTCTAGCTGTACTTCATCATTATAATGGCTGGCACTGTAAAATCTCTCTCTGTGTCTATAGGTCTGGTTACATCTATGCACTTACATGTGCATCTCTGAATCAGACCCAGGAACTCCTTATGAGTAAGTGGGCACGGCTACACAAGATGCCACATTGCTGTAATGACCAGCGGGCACTATCCGTGACACCGCTGCTACTGCGCAGTGGCCAGAAACAACCTGTGCGCTGCTGGGACTGCACGGTACCCGCCGGTACTGTGCAGTCATTTTGTACTTGCTAAAGCAAATACAAAATGACTGTGCAGTACCAAATGTGCAGTTGAAGGCATGTGTAGACATGCCCAGCATGAATACTGAATAAAGATCTGAGGACTTGACGTCGGTGGGAATTTGCCTGAGTAAGGGGCAGTTTGTGTTGTAGCGTGTTTTGGAGGTCAGGGAGAACCCTTTGCTATTCAGATACACAGAGCTTAACCCGGTGGGCCCCCTGTCGGTACGGTCAGCTGAATAATGAATAAGCATTGCATTTGCATCCTGGCACATCATGTACAAATAAACACACAGTTTGAATGGGTTGCTTGAGGTGAGGCAGGTGGCAGCACCTACAGTTGCGATTGCTCAACACTTTCCATGATACAATCCAGTTATCTGCTGCTAACAATCGTACCAAAAATAAACCATTAGGGCAGAAATTTTCCCCGCTGGGTATTTGCCTTCTTTATGTCCAAGATGAGATGATGGAGACGCTCGTCTTCCTTTCCCCTTTGTCCATAGCCCCCTTCAAGCCCCTACATGCCATCTATGCTGAACCTACAAGCTCTGCTACATTTCAGGACCTGAGGTCAAGCCTGGCCTTTTTTGCCTCCTAGCCCACCCCCTTCCTGCAGCATGTCTGAAGCCACCTAGGTATGGTCACTGAGTTTTGCAAGTGCTGGAGGTTGCCGGCGAGTATCCCACAGCTGCCTGGTCATGACTTCTGGCCCTTCTGCACCCCACGGCCTGCATCTTCCGGCCAGCCCCAGAGCCAAGCACAGAAGGAGAAACACGTTCGCAGTTGGATTCCCAAAAGGCCTTGCTTAAGGAACAGGAGGCGCAGATGTGCAGCAGCTGCAAAGTCAAGTACAGCGAAGGAGTGTTTGGCTCAGGCTGCTTGGGAGTGCCTCTCATGATCCTTCCTAAATATCAGTGTGGACAAGGAATGTCCTGATTAAAATAATGAATCTCCAGATGAAAAAGGGACAATCACACAGAAGGGGACCACACTCCCTTAATGTTCTTATTGGTGCCAGACACAGATGAATAATGCCATCAGCCAGCATCAACCCATGGTGGCCCTGGCCTCTTGTGCTGTGCCCAAAGATCATACGCATCTATATAGCACGTCCAAGAGACCAAGATGGGTATCATGATCCACCCAGGTGAGCCAAAGCCATCATCTGGGGGAGAGCCATGTGAAACACAGGCAATCCACTGAGGGACAGGGCTCACCCCCTGCTTCTCCACAATCTGTTTTCCTTGATTCCTTTTCCCGGCACTCAGGAAGACAGCTTTGCACAGGACCCTGCCTGCTCTGACAGGTACAGTGTCACCAGTTCAAGAAGGGGTGTAAAGCATGCCCCCCACCCTGGATAAACAGCTGAACAGTCCTAAGTTCACACTGTTAACTTGCTGGTGGACTCTCTAGGTGGAAAGCCAGGGCCTAATTTATGGGAATTGTGACCTTCAGTCCCCCTTTGACATTTGCAGATCAGCTGTATTCTGCAGGAGGCATGAAGGCTCTTATAGTCAAAGGGTTTAAATCAATCTGCACTACCAGCTCATTAGCTGGGTTTGACAAATGGGTCAGAGGTAATAATGCACTGAGGTTATTGTGTGGGCTGCTTGCTGGCTATTTGACATTTATAAACCAGCTACATTTTTCTGCCCAGCTCAGTGCATACAAATCACTTCAGTTGATCTGTGTAAGGCACTTCATTGCAGCCAAGGATGGCTTTGGACATCTGTGGCCTTTCCTTTGACCTAAACTTGAATAAACCTAATTGCATACGATTTTACTGACAGCCCAGTTCCTTTCACACCCCACAAAGTGACCAGCTCCCTTAGGGAAAAGAGATATTTGCAGGGAAATTGCTGCTTGCGGGGGGGCAAACTCTGGCTCCCTGGACAATGAGTGGATGCTGAAAGCAAGAGTGAACTGGGTTTTATTTTCCACCGTTCCTCTTGCAACCTCCAGCATTTAAAGTCCAGGATGTTCTGCTTTAGAGGCCTTTTCTGTAGTGGGGAGCACGGGATCTCTTGAGTGCACATTAGCGACACTTCATAGCAGCAGGACACGGGCTGCTGTGGTTCCCTTGCTTCCCCCGTGGCACCTTTGGGTGCGAGGGCTGTCTTGTGTCAGGTTGTCTTATGGCGATGGCCTGGATAGGATGGTTTCGAGAAGGCTGGACTAGACAACACCTCTGGAGGTCCTTTCCAGCCCCACGTCTTTCTGAGTACAGGGACCAGAACTGGGCAAGATGGACCTAGGGTCCGACCCAGGCCATAGCAATCCTGATGTCCACTGGCCCCTGGAGAGAAAGGCCCAGCGAGCCAAGTCGCAGGCAGCCAGGAGAAGGAGGGAGGGAGGGAGAGAAGCTGCCTGGAGAAAAACACATTCCCTGGCTGGGAAGCCACTGCACATTTACAGCCAGGGAACAGCTCGGGGGCTGGGGTCGGGGGAAGGGAGGGAAGGAGGGAGGGAGGGAGCTGCTGGGCTCTCCACCCACCCAGCGGCCCCGAATAAAGCAGAGAGGAAGCAAGGAGGCGAGAGGAGGAGCTGGCAAGCAGCAGCAGCAGCCGCAGTGTCGGCGCTTGGAGTGCACCCAGGCTGCTGCAGGGTGCTGGAGAGGCTCCAGGCAGCAGCCGTGTCAGCGGCACCCAGTGCTCCCTGCTGCACCCGACGTAAATGGCTGGGCCGGGGGCCGCTGCGGGCTGGGGCCTGCGCCCTTGCCGCCCACTGACGTCCCCTCTGCTCTCTGCTTCCCCCACAGGCTGCGGGGGCTCGGCCACCGAAGAGGAGGCGGGGTGCCACTGCCCTCGCCGCCCCCCAGACATGGTGGGGCACCTGCACCTGCAGGGCATGGATGACAGCCTCAAGGACAAGAGCCGTGACGGCTTGCTGGACAGTCCTGACTCAGGGCTGCCCCCCAGCCCCAGCCCTCCCTTCTACTCCCTGTCTCCGGGGCTGGCTGGACCAGGCACCGACCAGCTGGGCCATGGGCACAGGAAGGAGGCTAAGGAAGGCCGAGTGGTAAGAGCTGTTCTCAGCATCCTGGCACTTCGCCGTCACATCCCCAGGGCGCCTGCCCTGCCTAGACGGGGCAGGCATCTCCTCCTGGGCTCCGGGACTTGCCCAGACACGGGGCGCAAGAGAGTTTCCCAGCCCCCAGGAGCTTGCGTTTTAGGAAGCAAAGATGCAGGGCAGGAGGAAGGCAGATGTTTAGGGGGCATCAGAGGCTGGCAGAGGAGGATGAGCATAGAGAAAAGAGAGGGGCTCAGATCAGCCTTCCCCACCCCCCAGATTCAAGCCATCGAGGGGGCTGAAAGTCCAAACCTGGCTCTGGGTTTTGTGAGGCCAAGTGGCCTGCGGGAAGGAAGGAGAATCCCCTCCCGAGGGATTATTTTCGGTCATGCGAGATGGGTACTGAAGAGCCTAGAAGGGGGAAACAAATCAGAAGTTTCCCCCCCGAGCTCTGAATGCATTGCTTCTTCCTGCACGCAGCTCCAGGCCAGACCTGGAAATGCTGCTTCAGCTGGAAGAGGGGGAACAGCCCGCAGGCTTGGTCCTTACTGTACACGGAGGATCGCTAGGGCAGGGTCTTGGCACCCGCTGGAGTATCAGATACAGTACAGTCCAGGGGCTATTTTGGGACACATAGGGCCCCAATCTGTTCCCAACAGTGAACTTGGGTGCTGTGTGGATGGCAGGCAGGGGATAAATCCTCCAAAGGGCGTGAGAATGAAAACATGGGAGAAACACGCTCTAATTTTCAGTGTAAAGGAAGAAAAAAGCAGTCAGCCCAGGTGCTAACCATTCTGTCCAGTCGACAGCATTCAAGGCAGGTTACTGTCATGCTCAGCCTGTGACGCGGGCTGTCGCCGCAAGTCGACGTACCCTGTCCACCGTCTCTTCAGCTGGACTTAAACTGTTTCAGTCCACATTTGTCTGATTCCTTGTGAATACGAAGTAACTTTGCTGCAGACTTTTTTGCCAAACAGTACGTTATTCAGTCCGGACATCTGTCAGAGAGGTTGGGACGGAGATGGGATTTGGAAATGTTAATATTCTTTTCCAAAGTAGGAGGCTGTTTTGCTTGAGAGGTCACAATGCGATGCTGGCATCTGCCCGAGTGGCGTTCTGTAGAGCGATTCAGTTTGAAAAGGTTATGCATGGTATGGCTGAACAGTGCAGCTTTATTGGTTTCTAAGCTTGGGCTCCTGGCAGTGGTTTTATGTAGACACTGACTTCTGATAATCCTGACAGCCGGCTTGTAAAGCGCTTGAGCTGTGAGAAGTCGCTTCATTATGACTTCAGTTCTGCTTTATTTTGTTAAATTCCATCCATTAATTATAAGTTGTTTTTAAAAGCTGAGGCTCAGCTTGTAAGAGTTACTGGAAGAAATGAGGAGGGAAAGTTCTTTCAACCATCTTTTTTTTATATATATGTCATTTATAGGCGTACTCAATTTATTTTATTGGCTTTTGCACAGAGCAAAGACTATATTCGGCACAAAAACATCAGCGATCCATGGGAAAGGATAGCTGCCTATACATTGCAGTTACCACGTTAATGCCTTCCTCCTCGTTCTGCGTATTTGCAAGGAATTTCATGTTTCAAGCTCAAAGTAGATTTTCATGTTTTACTCCAAGCTGACTTTCACACTTTAACATGCCAAAGTCCTTGCACACATAATAGAAGCTGCTGGCCAGAGTCGTGGAGTGGGTTTTAATTAAGACAAACAAACAGGAAGACAAAGTAAACGTTGGTTTCAAAATTGGAGTCTGATCACACAAAGGTTTATGCACATGTTGTTTTATGCGTGGGAGGACTTCATTCATGTCAGTGGGGCTATTGCCTACATTAAGGAACCTACTTGCCTAAGACCTGGCTGGATTAGACCTGTGTCATGTCTTTGCAAAATGAAACATGGGGGGAGAAGGGGGAATGAAGGTGCGTTGAACTAACTAAAAACTGCAGCCAACTCCATAAAACTCTCCGATGGAGACAGGTCAGCTTCCATGTAGATAGTTCTCACAGCCAGTCTTATATCACTTCCTTCTGAGAAGGCACTATTGTTCTCAAGGATCAAATTCAGGCCCGAGTGGGTGTAAAACCCATCCAAACTAGTGGGACATCATGGCCAAGTTTACTCAAGTTCCTCCATCCTTGCTCTCATAAAGTAAATGTTTTGTCAGGTTAATGCAAAAGCAAACTTCTAGTGCCTGTTGATAAAACGTGGGACCCTATGCAGAGTTTGCAGGGATGCCTGAGAAGGTTGTGTCCAAGCATAGCACGCCAGTATTGTTAGCTATCCTTTGCTATTAGGATATAGGCTTGTTATATGCTGGATGCTTCCATTTTGCAGCAGGCTAGAAAGGCATGCATAGACATATTGATATAAAAGGCAACCCTGTTGCATGAACGTGGAGCAGGGAGCACCATAAATGCATGGAATGTAGGACTGCTGGAAGCAGAGGGTCACTCTAACCAGCCTTGCTGTTGGCAGGTCGCAAACTAGTGAAATCAATTGAGATTATTATTCTCCTTCACTGTAGATGGGGTTTCTTGAATTTCCGCTTTGCAAATATTGTGCTTGCAGCTGTTCCTCTTAAGAAAGTAAAAAGCCTGGAGAATGCTGCTTGCTTCATGCTTTGAAATGTCAGCTTCCAATTAGCTCAAGTCTCCACTTAATGAGAACTCAGAGGTCTGCGAGTAATTATCCCATCCATGAATTTGTGCTTCTGCGGTAACTGTGCTACTCTCTCTGCCATTTATCAGGCCTTGCACAACTGGCAAATCGATAATTACTGCTGTTTGCAAGCTAGAGCTTGCTTCTTAGCACCTATTATTTCTATGCTTATAAATGCTGTCTTTTGTGCTGCGATACCATAAAAGAGAGGCTATATTCTTACTAGCCAAAAAAAAAAAGCTCTTTGTACAGTTACACTAAGTTGTTACGCATGTTAAAAAAAAAAATGGTATGCCAGTTCTGTGGGAAGTATTTCATGTTATTTCTTACAACAATACTATCAGATACTAACTTTGGATCTAGTTAAAGTTTCTCGTGATCAGCTATTTTTCTCTAAAATTGTAGACATTGGCATGTCTACACATGAGCATTTACTGCGCAATAACTGAAATTACCACACAGTATGGGCACACGCTTACATGGGCACACTCGTACTGTGCAGTAAATAGGATGACTTACGCTGACTTGTGCATCATGCAGGTATCGAATTGATGCCTGATTAGTTACTGCTCAGTAACATGTGTACATGCCTTCCTGTACAGTCTACACACAGTGTTGATGTGCTTTAACACCTGCACTTGTACACGCCGGCCTATTCCTGCTTACTACATAGTAAAATAGTGCACGGTAAATTTAAGCCGGCATAAATGCATGTGTAGACACATCCATTAGGAACGATTCCCAGGTCTGGAATAATTTGTGACATACATGATGAAATGATATTATACATACTTACCAGGCACATTCTTCTGTTTAAAAGCCACACTCCCTGTGCTTCGTGTGATTAACTGGAACTGTAAGAAAAGAAAACTCTTCTTTTTAATAAGCAAGACTTTGTTTTAAAGACAATGCACTATTTATTCACATTTTAACCAGCCAATCTGGCTACAGTTTTGTGATCCAAGAAAATATGAAAGGCAATTTAGAGCCAAAGTCATAAATACCACAAGTTCAACACCATTTACACCAGATTTTTTTTTTGTACTTTGCTTAGAATACAGAGGATTACTTTATTTCTCTCAACTAAGATGTAGGAGTGTCTTCAACTCTTTTGTATCTTGGTACAAGCATTCTGATGAAAAGAACGTAGCCAGGATATAGAGTGACTTTTGGCTGTCTCTTACATTTAAAATGTACCTGAACTTTTGATTTTTATTGCTAAGCATTTTGGAACATGCATGTGACAAGTATCCTCTACTTGTAGGATAGGGGAAAACATCTGTATTAATACCATTCTGAAAAAGAAAAACTTGCTAGAAAGAAGTGGACAAAAATGAAGGGTCAAAATTTCCAACTCCAGTGCAGTCTCACCTCCATGGACTTTGTGTTTTAAGCTTGTCTGCAGAGATGGTTCTGGTTGAAGGAGGTCGGTTTCTGCGCTCACCATAGTATTACACAAAAATAATCCCTTTGTTTTCAAGGGAGCCTCTCTCAATTTATGCTGGTAGAAATGAGATTAGAATTGGGCTCACAGCCTGTGCACATATGTGATTTGCCTCTAAACACTATTTGCAATTAGAAAAAATGTTGCTTCATTGCACTGGCTGTCACTTTTGCCTTTCTGACATCCCAAAAAGGATTTTTCAGAGAGGTGGCTTGAGAAATACATGTATGCAGGGGGACTCCTTGACTGCCACATTACCCACCCATCTGCAAAATGACCCACCATAGTTTTTATAGGGAACACAGTAATCAGATCACCCAGATGAGAGGCTTGGTTGACTTAGCTGCAAGCAGTGCGTAGCTGGTGTATCATTTGCCCATAACCACTTAATCAGGGGCATCATCAGAGATGGTTCTGGGGTAGGCGGAGGCATGAAAGCCAGAGAGTGAAAATAGGAAGATTAAAGTGCAAAAGTAAGGTTCATAAGCTGTGTTGCTATGGTCAGGCAGCAGCTGGACCATGCCTCAGTTTCTCTGCGTGCAAAGTGGAGAGAATAGCATCAGTTCACAGGGGAGTTGTATGTCTTTGCAAAGGCTCTTTTGGCTGGAGTGCCACAAAGACAGTCCCTGTGCTTGGATTTACTGGAGGGCAAACACTCAACAGCATCAGGTGAAAGAGGCCTGATAGGAGCCCCAAGCAGCCTCTGGCAGGTAGTCTCATAGAAAACATAGTGGTAAAGCTAGCGCTGTTCTGTCAAAATCGGGGGGGGCTGCTCTTTTCAGCTTTGCTAGAGGAAAAACATCTATCTGGAAAGTTTAGGGAAGGGGAAAGGCTCCATGTATAGAGAGCACAGCACCGTGGAAACAATGCATGTGTTCTTTACGTAGCAGCATTTTGCCGCTGGTGGTTACTGGGGCTGCAGCCTGCAAAGAGCTGTGCATCACGTGATCGGTCCATGCCTGGGTGGAAAGCGGGAAGCATCCTCTCCATCTGATGTCTGGATGCAATTACATGCTCCCTCCAGCTCCCACCCACATGCTGTGCCCTTGAGCCAAAGTTCTAGGTTTTGCTTTTGCCCTGTTATGGAGGCACAAGACAAAAGAAAAAAAGAAACCAGTGTTGAAATGACTTTGGATGTGCTTGGCCCTTTGTCAAAGTGGTCTGCAGAGCTGTCTACCCTGGCTTCCCCTGCAGTAGGCCTGTCGCTTGGGAGCTAGGAAGAGCCAGGCCATCTGTTCCCAGTGCTTTGCCATTTGAAACAGGTTCTTTTTTTTCTTTTTTTAATCTGGAAGGCTGATCTATACATTAGTGATCATCGCTGTCATCTGCTAAGTTAATCAAGGCATGATCCTGCTGTCTCTTCATGCAAGGAAAGCCCCTGTCATGGGGAATTTCACTTACATCAGCTCAGACCTGGCAGCCCTGGAGGCAGGACTGTCCCCTGGCCTGGGACCAGCTTGGGTATGGAGGGAAGGATGGAAGAAATCTCTCCCAGTGTTTCCATGCAGGGGAGGTGACCTCTTTCTCCAAAATCACGTCCATGGAAGGAGTAGGCTGTTGGGCTTGGAGGATCCATGGTTTCCACTCCAGTCCGTGGCACTGTGGTCCTTTGAATGTCTTCTGGTACAGGGCCTCACAGCACATGGGACCAGGCTGGAAAGCTAGCGCCTGCTAAGTTGAACTGGATTTCCTGCAGGTGAGGTGATGCACATTGCCTTGGCGCCAGTACCTGTGCAGTACCACCTCCTTCTTGGAGTGCCAGGAAGCATTTGTGGGGATCCAGGGCAATAGGAGGGGACAGTGCTTCAGAGCGAGAGAGCAGAATCTCCTTCTATACAGAAAGGGGGTATCCAATCTATTCATGCATAAAAGGTGTCGTATGCATGTGGCCTGGGTGAGTAAGCCATCCACTGGGCCTCACCCAGCCAAATCATCCTGTGGGCTTCAGATTTTCAGGGCTTATAGCGCTGTACATTGGAAGCTGCAATTTAAATTAAGAGGAAGTCACTAGTACTGGGGCCATCATCTTCGCTGGCAAGGGGGAATTTGGCATCTCACAAACCTGACAACTGGCGCAGCCCCCTAAACCTATATGCACTGCAGGATCCCCGAGGGAAAGCCCACTGGCCTCCTGACTTTGGTGCAGAGGGCAAGCCCCACGGGGGAAGTTGACCTGTACCCTTGCCTCCTCCCCGCAGCTCCATGGGGGACTTGGCTTCTTCCAGGAGTGGAACAACCATCCCTGGCATCTTTGCCTTACTCCCACAGCCCTAGGGCTGGGTGAGAAACTCCTGAAAGGAGTGCTGAAAGGCTTGTCATTCATTTCCACGCACACCCGCCTCGCTCTCTAGCAGCCTCTCCTCTCCAGAACAGGTCTCGCCTGGACCCAGCTTTTGCTGCGCCTCATCCCTCGCCGATAGAAGCATGTACCCATTTCTCCTCCTCTTGAGCCATCACTGATAGACAGATAGCGAGAGAGCTGGCAGGCTCTGGCTATTGCCTGATGTACAAACCATACCCCAGAGATTCCCCTGTCCAGGGCAGGGCTCTGGTTCCTTCCTTAGCTAACATGATCTTGTTCAGAAACCGTTCCAATGGAGGAATCGGCACCCAGGTGTTGATTAACATCTCAGTCTCTGCTGTCACACGAGTGGGTGTCCCAACATGTATGTACTCGGGGTGTGTGTGAGACCAAGCCAGAGGCTGGCAGACATGCAGCAACCAAATCATGGGGTTTCTACCTTGGCAGGACTCCTGAGGGAGAATAAGAACCGCAGGATTTGGCACATGGCATGCAACTATCTATACAGGACTTTATTCTCCTGCTGGGAAAGTGGAGCCATCTCATCCATTTAACACCCCAGCTCGTGAGCAGGGGTCTGGACCTGCTGATCTCATGAGGTTCCTCCCAGCCCTGAATTTCTGTGAATCTGTGACTATATAATCCTCTTGGCCAGGAAGTGAAACCCCATATGTTTCCCACTTGAAACAGAGGGGAGCTTCAGAGAGGCAGGATGTAATTCTCCAAAATGAAATATTCCCGTACACTTGGGCTACCAACCATACTTTGTTTCTGACGTCTCAATTCACTGTTATCTCTTCCAGAGGAAACCTACCTGGTCTCTAGGGATGGGATCAGAGCAGTCTCTGCTTGTAAATACCAATATATCCAGATGTTAGAAATGCAAAATTCTCAATTAAACAGACATGGTGTCTTAGTTAAAGTAGAGAGGGCAGAACTATACATGCTGAATCGTCCAACCAAATTCCTCATTGTAGCTTTAAATAGCTTCTTGATGAAGGTCTTATCTCTGGAAACAACATTTGAATACGTGAAATCGGACAGGAGATTCATTTGTGGGCTAGGTTGAATGCACCACTGAACTGGGAACCAAGTGACCATCATTCTGGTCTCGGCTCTGACTCTTAATGATTTTGCTTTTCAATATCTATTGCTCTTTGTCTCCATAAGACCTGAAGTCCTCTGGCATAAAATCAATACAATAAAAAAGTCCTTAGGAGAGGTCATTGAATTTCTGGCTCTACTCCCTTTGCTGGGTCAAAATTCAGCTTGGAGTGAGGGCTTGTGTGCTGTATGCAAGTATTTAGGGTTTTTTTAGATGGTACCAATTTCCTCTCTTTCCTTTATTGGAAAGCAGGAGGTGATGGGTGCATCAGTGCTGTGAGTGTCATTCTTGAGGAGGAAAGGACTGATTATCCTCATCATAGTTTGGCAACCGATAACTCTGTTTCCTTCACTGTCCAACGCGGTGCACCTGCGAGCGAATGGAAATCGAAGAGCGTAAAGTATCCTTCTGATGCTGAATGGTTACTAGGGGTGGAAGAGCGGTATCCTCATTAACTTATTTTTGCAACTATTCAGAACCGGTCCCTGTGCTCTATGGAAACCCGTTGTTTAACTGTCTTCCAGAGTTCTCCATCAAAGATTAAATGGTCATTTTGAGTGGACAGACAGTTGTCCATTTTGGGTGACAGCAGGCCTCAGCGATAGTTGTTGGAACGGATAAAGCAGGGTGGAACAGGTTTCTTGTGCATATTCATCTATGTGTAGCTTTAAACAGCACAGCTTAGCTGTCCAGGCCCTTACATGCCTGAAAGGCAGAAGAGTTGAGAAAGAGGGAAAAAATGCAGCCAAACAAGAAATAACTTCAGCTTTTTAATACTATTTTAACCCTTTGGTGTTAGGGACCAGTTCTTTACCAGAAAGAGCAGTGTCATTATGGTATGTTCTTGCTTCCTTTTAGTGTGTGCTTTGGGGTGAATTGTTGGCCTTGTACGTAGGGATAGCACGGGAAGTTTAGATATTGGGGAAGACTTTCTCCTAAGGAGGGCAGTAAAGCACTGGAACAGGTTATGCAGAGAGGTGGTGGACTCTCCACCCCTGGAGGTTTTTAAGGTCCAGCTTGACAAAGCGCTGGCTGGGATGATCTGGTTGGGGCTGGCCCTGCTTGGAGCAGGGGGATGGACTAGATGTGACTTCCCAAGGTCCCTTCCCACCTGCATCATCTGCAATTCTTTGATAGTGCAAGCACATATACATCCCAGGGTCCATACAACCTCCGTGTTGAGGGCTTAGGGTGTATAGGGCTTGTGTTGACTCTCTGTATGGAAAGAACGTGTCCTTACACCATTTCTCTCTCTACATTTTACCCTGTCATCCATGGCTCCCAGGACCCATCCTATTGTAAAGCAAAATACAAGGGATGCTAACTTTCCTAAGACAGCAGCAGGCAGGAGCTACATGAGCAGGAATGTCCAACTGCAGGCTCCGCACCTTAGTGGTTAACCTTAGTGGTTATTCCTTTCACAATTCCCCATCTCCTTTGCAAGACACGCAGGATACCTCCCCTCTCTGGGCCCTGGTTGACCCGCTTGCAACGCGGAGATATAACAAAACTGACCTTGGTAAAGTGCTCTGTGAATGATGGGTGACAAGCGATAGGTAGGAGCTGAGTGAGTAGTAGCATCTGCAGCTAGACTGGGATTTCTGCGTTCTTCCTAGCTAGCCATCCCTGTGGAAAAGGAAGAGAGAAAGGTTTGGTTTTATTTTTCAAAGAGGAAAAACTTGTCTGACTAATTCAACATGGCCGAAATGATTGGTCGCAAGGCTTTGCCAAAAAAATAAAATAAAATAAAATATATCAGGCCTCTGGCAGACAGCAGGCATGCGATGTTTCAACCCAAACAACAGATGTTTTAGGAAGCTGCAAGTGGAGCTGATCGATATCCCTTGGAGCTCCAGAGGCTGACGAAATTGTGGCAGGGAGTGGGAACGGGAAGAATAGTTGTGAAATGGCCTGCTTGCTTTTAGACCCACTCAAGCACTGGTAGCATTTTTCAGAATGTTTAAATTTTGGAATTTCAGCTACACAAAATAGTGATATTTTAAAAACAGTCTCATCATCCCATCTCCTGTGCTTGCTGGTCGAGCACTAGCCCAGGGCATGCAGATTTCTGTATAAGAAAGGGAGCTTAGGATGGATCTATTTGGCTACCTTAGCCTACCTGGAAGCACTGTCTCTGTTATGATGACAGTGCAGTGACCCTTCCTTTCATTTGGTCCAACTACCAGTGCAGTGACCCTTCCTTTCATTTGGTCCAACTACTTCCCCATTCTTCGCTCGGTAACTACAGATCAGATCAGATGAGAAGAAACCTCGGGACTGAGACTGTCACTGGGGACAAACAAAACCTCATCTGTGATCCTTTCAAATTGCAGCTCCATAAAACTGCTGCTTGCTGTTTAGTGTCCTTGTCACTCCGTGCAAGGGTTTGGATTGCTTATAACCTGGGCAAACTGCAGTGTTTTATAGGTGATCTTTAAATTCATGCCAAACTTTATAAGCCACTGAGGCCCCCTACTTTCAGAAATCCATTTGAGTTCAAGGGAGCGCTGTACATGCAGTGGTTGCATGATTGGACCCGTGATAGATGGGTGTGAATCTGTAACGGTCTCCGACAGGTATAGAAGCCAACTGTTCAACCCATCACTCTGATTTTTATCACTCCTGTTTTTATCAGTTAAGCAATGTCAGCTTTTCTGGAAAGCAAATGAAGCTTGTAGGAGTGATGACAAAGTTGTTTTTTTTTGTAGCTGCACAAACCGTTAGGCAGAAAGCAGGACAGTGTGGCACCTTGTAGACTACCTCATTCAGAGAGGCATCAGCTCTCATAAGCGACTGCTGATGAAATGTATCATTGCACTCTGGCCCTGCCAAGCAGTGTTGCAGAATCCATACACCTGGTTCCATTAGCAGCCTTCAGCACTAAATGCATTTGGAGAGGCAATCCTGTTCCCACTAACATCAATGGGAAAAGCCCTATTGCATTTATTTCCATGTTTCTCCTTGTTTCCATGTCCAGAATCCTGATTTGTCTTCCAGACCTCCGTAGCAGTCTTCTCCCATGGACTCTCTTTGTGTATATCTGTACAGATCACGCAAAGCTCTCGAGGCACAGTCCTGCTCTCCAAATCACATGGATGATCTTACTACTACCCTCTTCCTCCCCGAGGATGTGCTGAACATCCCTGACACCTGTGGGTGACCAGTGCATGCTCGCGAGGACCGTTAAGGTCTGGCGCACAGAGGTGAGAACAGAATTATGCTCTGCAGACGTCCTTGGTGGAAACATTATGAGACCGAGACCTCTAATGTGCTAATCCCTCAGGAATGCCCCCAGTTACCTCGCTGCTAGGTTCGTTACTCTGCGTTCCGACAAGTGAGGTGTGGGTAAGCGCAGGAGGAATTATTGCACAGGTTCACTGGCACTAAGAAGCACATGGAGGACGGTTGAATTCAAAGCAGGTCCAGTTTCATAAAAATTAATTTCCGCCTTGGCATTGGAAGTCAACGTAACATTCCTGTCGTTCCAAATGCAGGGTAGGACAGCCCAGGGTTGACATAGGGGCCAAGGCTCAGCTCTCCTTTGCAGCATTTCTCCAGTGGGTCTGGAGTTTGTTTTCTGCTCTTTTATCATGTGAACACATAGCGCATGATGACATGCACTTCTATGGGCTTTCAGTTCAGTGGTGCTAAGTCCAAGAGCTTTTTGCTGTGTTGCATTACACCTCCACTTTTTTAGGTGTCCAAAATCTCTTCCTCTGCAAAGGTAATACGTACTGAGCTCCTAAATCCTCTGGGCACTTCTGAATATCTTAGCCTTATTTACTGATCATTGCACTCTGTAGGAACATAGGGCTAGAAGGGGCCTTCTAGAAGGAGCCCAGCATGCTTTTCATGGTTCCCTCTAACCTTTTGCATATCAGATACAAACCTCAGAAGGATGAGATACTACAGTAATGGGTGCAGTATGAATCCCTGGATAGAAAGGAATGAAGAGTGCATGGATGACCAGCTGAGCGACAGTGTGGCTCGTCTCGCACACCCTACAGTACATCCTTTCTCCGTGGCCTTATGAAGGAAGGATGCAGGGAAAGGCAGCACTCTCAAAGGCAAAATCTTTTCTGGGCAGCAGCTGCATGAGAATGATGGCACAGGGCAAAGGGTTTGAGAGCAGAGCATCAGGAAGTTTGGCTTGTGGTGCCAACAAATACTCTCCTTGGCTGTAGCAGCAGCTTCCCTTGCCTACTGTAAGAGATTGCAAATGAGGATGACATCAGTTCACTGTTTTGATTTTTAAATGGCAGATTTAATCCCCTGAGGGCTGCTGTTTAGTTGTCCAGGGAAGAGCATGAAGCATGTCTAGCGCTGCAGCTGTGCTTTCCTGTGCTGCTGGCTCAGGAGATCCACGTTGGGCAGGGAGAGGGTCTGGATGCAAGCTCTCCAGGAAGACTCAGTGGTTGGGGAAGGAGCACTGGTATTCACTGGGCAGTCATTTCCTCCTCTGCAGTGAGTCTAACCAACTCCCTAGTATGATGCAGAGGGTCCTTGTTCTGTTAAGAGTGTCACAGTTGGGATCGGATGTACAAAGGCCAGGCCTTGGCTGGTTGTGTTTGTTGAAGATCCTGCAGTACCCTGTAGAAAGATAGAGGTGTTTGCTCTGGTAGGTGGCAGAGAGTGCAACCCTGATATGCTACGCTACCCCCAAACTCCCTCTGCAATTTCAGCGAGATCCAGTGACTTGCTTTGCTGAACAGTGATGAGTTCATTCCAGCAAAGAGGTTGGTATCAGCAGTGAAAGCCCCTTGGCCCACAAGGTTGCCTACCTCATGAATGGCATTGCTCTGTTGCTCTCACCTTGCCAGCATGTGGCCTTCCAGTTAGTCATTGTGCTCCAGTGGCATTTTGGGCTTTTGCTTTGCTCTTTTCTACTGGCTGAGAGCCTTCTCGTCTTCTCTACAGACAAAGAGGAACTGGGGTTTTCAAAGAGATCTTACATTGAAGACTTGGTCAGATACAATGCTGAGGGGCACAGCGTAAGAACATAAACTCTGAAGCTTCCTTGAACATGAGGTTACCAAATGGGCCATGCTTAAACAGTTTCCAAGGAAAATCAGCACTCTGTTTTCTTTGATTTACTGCTCACTGGGCATCCAGTGCCTTGTTAAATGTTTCTCATGTTGGCACATTCCCTGTGCATAGTATTATAGCGATGCCAGATAGAGCTCAGAGGTGGGATCTGTGTCATCCATTCATCTCTACTCAGAGAGATATCTATACGCACATGTACATGCATATGTGGTATATAGAAATGGATTGGATTAGACTGAAAATAGGAACCGTGCTGAAATTAGTGAACTTATGCCAAGGATGAATAGGGTTATAGAATTATAGAAAACAAGAGAAAGCCACTGACTTCTGCCTCTGATAGTATTGCAGAACGCAAAGGCCTCTCCCAGAATAGGCTGTTTTAAGCAGCCTGCCCGGAGAATCCTCACTGTATTTTTTTCTGTTTTACCATCTCAAGAGCATCTATGAGATAGTTAAGTGTCTCTTGTGGTTGGGCATTCCCTGGGTGTGCATATTCCCAGCCCTGCCTTCTACATCAGTAAAAGCAAACTGCACAGGTTTGCAGGATGCCCAGTGAGGTCAGCTAATTCGCAGCCTACTAGTTTGTATGTGTGTGGGCACACATGTAGGTGTGTGCAAAGGAACATGCAGGTTACTTTGTATGACTCCCCCACCATCACAGATAAGTTCCTTTCAGCACTAGCCCCATGCAGGAGGTTCAACATTAGCATGCAGATCTAAAGCAACATCATCTTATATACTTACCTGAAAACTAGCCTGTCTGCTCTAAAAGACTCGCATGCAAAAGGCAAAGCACTTTATTTAGAAGCAGAAATGCCTCCACTTATTCCTGGCTTGCCTTCAGCACTCAGGAGGAATAACTAAGAATGAACTTTTCCCTTTTGGATTAGGTTTGAAAGTCAGATTGGACAAATCATTTTGCATAGCGCTGCGTGAACATGGGATGTTACTGATTACAGCGCAGACATTCTTGATAAACTGGGGAATTTTTAAAATCATATTTTACCAGTGGAAAAACAGAAATGGTGGCAATTTAGAAGTCTAAGGAGGCTGCAAATTTAAATGAAGCATTCAGACTTGTAAGGGTTAAGTCTTAAGGCATCATTCGAGTCCCAAAGTCCAGGTCTTCATCTGGTATACACTGGGAACCTTTCCACTGAAGTCTATATGGTGCCGTGTCACTTTACCCTTGGTGGACCCTCCATGCCATTAGCTATCTGCTGTTTATCCAATGGGCAAATCCTTTTACCAAATGGTTTCTGTAGCCTTTAGATTCAACTTGTGCAGGGTGGAACATGTAATGTTTCCCAGGTGGCTTTTGTTGTCCTAGAGACCTTTAAACTCTGCCCAGAGGCTGCCAGACATCTTCCGCAAGGACGCTATGTTCCCATGCTTCATAAATCAAAACCAACGGAAAAGCAGTGGCAGGGACTGCAAACCCACAACGGATCTCTTCCAAGGGAACACCGCAGAGTTGAATAGCAGCTGTGCTGGCTCCAGACAGCAGATACTGGGTTATGGTATCTGGGAACTCATGCTTAAGGACATTGGGCTATAGAGGAGGGGCTTCTTGGGCACAGATATATGAGCAAAGGCACTCAGTAATAAATGCCACAGTGAAGTACAGCCTAAGCGGGCCACTGGGAGTGTTGATCAGCACACAAGATGGAGAGCTTATGTCATGTACCCAGCCCCATATCATATTATGCATGGTCACTGTTGCATCCTTTTGGGGTGTAGCATGTCCATAACGGTTGCCATGCTTCAATGTGGCACTCCACTGTATGGTCTTTGGATGGCGTAGACCTGGTTGTAGGATTTCCTAATCAGTAGAAAGAACCCTCTTCATATGTTGCAGCACATACCAAGGTCAGAAGAGGACACCTCTTAGCATGCCCTATCCTGGAGGCCTGGCTGAGAGGTTTGAGGTCACATTTTCTTCTGGAAATAAATTTCTTTCATAAATGTGAATGCCAGAAGGGGACTGTTGAGTTCATCTGCATCATGCAGACCATAACATGTCACCCAGTCGCTCCTGCCATAAGCCCAGTAACTTATTATAGAAAACCAGCTGACTGTGGCCAACAACGAGAAGCTCCCACACCCCTCAGCAAACTACTCCAACAAGTACATGCACCTCAGGATTAAGACTATGAGCTACTGATTTCAGTGGGGCAGCACCAACATAAATCAGAGAATTCAGCCCAAGGTCTTTATTGCATATATTAACTCTAAGGCGAAAGAGCTTTAAGCAGCTTTCCCTATATCCTAGACAGCGGTTAGCTTTTATGAGACCAGCCATATTACATTTGTGGAGGAAGGTCAGTCTCTCAGCTTTATTTCAGAGATTTTTTTTTTAAATCTTAGGAGTTACTAAGGTGGTTTGGTTGTCAAACAAAGTGATTGGGACACAAGCTATAATGTAGAAGAGGAAGAAATTTACTCTGCACTTGGGGGAAGAGGAGGAAATTATCAGTTGAGAGAGAATGAGACATCAGTTAGAAATCGGGATTGATTTTCAATATAAAACCCCTCACCAGTTTCATTAACTCACAATGGCAAGAGCAGTGAGGGCAGCAAAAATATGACAGGGCTGGGGAGGGGATATTCCTAATGACCGTCTGCAGAGAAGAACAGTGTGGTCCGGCCAACTTACCTCAAGGATGCTGTGCTTAGATGTGCAAGGATGGGACTTTTCCTGGCAGGCAGTGCTGGAGGAGACTTAGCTGCATAAAATGACTTCTGACACGGTCACCTGTGAGGTCAACATGAAAGCAAAAGCCATAAACATGGGTGGTGTTACTCATGGTGGACCAGTGGGTCCAACTACTTCGAGCTTGGTGGCCCCAGGCATGCGGTGTTGGGAGGTGGTACATTGCTTCTCCTTGGACAATCTCGAGAGGGTGGAGCAGGAACCAGACCTATTTCTCAGCCAATATTCATCAGTGTTGACTTCACTGATGCTACACTAGTGTTAGTGGCTGGGAAATTGGGCCCATTCTTCGAGCTGCTGTAACCTGAATGAGGAAGAATACCTTCTCCCTCATGGATAACCACGTGGAGCCATACAGGAAGAGAGCATCTCATGGGGAAGTTCATGGGCTGAGAGGGCCAAATTAAACCCTGGCATAACTGAGTGATGTGGTCCTGACATGATCAGGTTAAAGCCTGCTTTTATGCTGGTGTGAATCCAGGTCCAGCGGCTGCAGAGTTTGCCCCTCTGAGTTGGTGGGCTCAAGCTATGATCCTCAAAGGGCTACACTGGTTGATCTAAAAGGAGCTGGTGGTAATGCTCTGCTCCTGGTGCTCTCGACACCAAAATCGCCTGTCCCAGGCAGCTTCTTCCTGGGGAACTTCAGCCAGGACCAGTCTCTGCAAGGGGCAAGTTTGATGTGAAAACAGACAAGTGTCACCCAATGTCACCAGAGCAGAACGTGGCCACAATGCCAAACGACGGGACAAAGAGTATGCTACAAACACCTCCAGCACCATCCTGCACGATCTCAATGCTTGACATGCTGTTATTTCCTTCCCTGTTTGTCCTGCAGATCCCCTACCTACTTCTGAACTCCTCCGTGCCAGAGATGAGGCCTCGAATGTACCCAGTGTTTTTTGGAGAAAGCATTGAGGTCAACCCTGAACCCATACAGGAAATCAGGTACATATGGAGGTGATTTTTTTCCCTTTCCCCACTCCCCATAATTTTTATTCTGCAAAAGATTATCGTGTTTATAAATGGGTGTCACAGTTACTTTGTTGGTGGAAGGAATGGAAGAATAATTCTTGAATCGCAAAGAAATTCACAGAGGTTGGGCGGGCGGTGGTTGGGGGGGGGGAAATGACTGGGAGGGGAGGGGATGGTGGATGGTTCAGGGGTTGGTAATTGGAGATGGAGGTTTTCATTTCCAGTGCAGATCAAATCCAGCCAGAGCTGTGATGGAAAACCATTACCATCTGGAGAGCTGTTTGGTGGCCTGTGTAAAGCGAGTTGGTGGTCTCAGTCCAGTTCCCAGCAGACTCGCAGCCTCAGAAGAAGCAGCACCGTTGTAACTGGCACCCACTTGATTTGTGCTTGCAGCAGAGATCAAGGCTAGGCTGGCCCAGGGAGATGGGCTACCCCCTCTGCTGCCATCAGGGTGGTCCTGCTATGCAGGACATATGGTGCTGGGAGGCAGTGGCCTTGCTGCAGGCACTGTAACCGAAGCTGTCAATCTCACGCTCTTTTTTGCCGGCATGGACTCCACTTGGAAATGGCATTTGCAGCGCAGCTTGTGGTAACAATTAAAAATGGAGGGAGTGGGGGAAGGGGACGGAGGAATGTGCGTGCCGTCCCCTCCCCCTTTCCCACACAAGCACTGCTCTGGACACGTACCCCGTTAAAGCTCCGATTGCCAAGGAACTGCTGGCAGGCACGTTTTTATGGCAATTGCACAGGAGTTGTATAAGCACCAAATGACTGGCTTGCTTACACACCTAGGCGTGCAAAATACATTCAGGGAGATCAAGTTAAGCATGCCACAATGGGCCAAGGCTCTCCAGGGTGGAGGGAACCAACAAGCACACACCCGGCTTTTCATCGTGTTGCAGGGAGCTGCAAATTCCTCAGCTGCTGGTTGCAGTTGAAAGGTTTGGAGCAGCGAAATGGGAGAGTGCCCTGCAAGCTCCCTGGAAGCACCATCCAGGCTCCCAGGCCCCGAGTGAAACCAAATTTGCTTTTCTCTTCCATGGTCACCTGCTTCTCAGAGAGGATGAGGGGGCCCGGGTGCTTTTTATGCATGTGCAAACAAGGATATGAACTCCACAATCACTGCTTTGATGCATGTCCTCTGAATGCTGTTGGCAGCACCGTACCTAGACTTCTCATGGCCCCAGGGTTGGGACTTAGTATTGGGCCCCCCTTTGCCAGAGATAATGATAATAATAATTGGAAAACAGGGAAAGAATTACCATCTTTGGACCCCTTTCTCTCTGGGCCCCGGGCAGCTGCCTGGTTCACCCATGCCTGTGTCCAGCCCTGGGTGTTGGAGCCCCGGGGTGTTCCTCTCCTGCATGCCGTCCAGCAGCTGTCTGTTCTAGGGCTGGTATTTGACCAATGCTTGGTGCTTTTGTACAGCCAGAAACATCACGCCCTCTCTCTCCCTCAGGCACCCCAGCCTAGCTCTCTCCCTCCACCGGGGAGCAGAGCAGAGGCTGGGAAAGCAACATTCATTGTGCCCCAAAAGGATCACGGAGGCAGGCACTTATAGACACAGCTTTCTCCCCAATTTGAAGTCTGTTTTCCATCATCTCCAACCAGGTCTATGGGGACCATTGCACTAGAGCAGGTGGCTTCCTTCCAGCACAGCGTTGCTGTTTCCCAGCATGTGGGCAAGCCCCGGGAGGATGGGTGCCTAAACCTTTGTAAGTCCCAGCATTAGCTCTCCCATCAAGGCCCCGGGATGAACGTCTGTGTTTCTCCAGCTCCTCAGCCTCTGATAGTTTAGCCCTGGAGCAGATTTCATAGAAAGGTTGTACAATCTCCATCACAGGAAGTTTTCAAGTATAGGTCAGACCAATATTTGACCCAGAGGGTTGAGATAAGGGCAGATCCTGCCTTGAGCAGGGGGGCTCGACTAGATGCCCTCCTGAGGGCTCTTCTAGCCTTGCTTTACTATGTTTGGCCTCCCAAGTAATAAACTTCAGCAGGCGAGGCCGGCAGCAAGCAGCCAGCCGTTGTGCCTCTCCCTGTTGTACCTGCAAGCTTGCTCGTACCATGGTGCTGAGATTAGAGAGGTTTTTGCCTTAAGGCCAGGAAAACCCAAGTAAAGACCATGGAAAACTCTGAAAGCCAGAAAATTAAGGACATATTTTTTTGTGCAGGACAGGCATTCAGGAGCCTGTGCAAGAGGCGCCCCCGTTGCTCTCAGGCATACAGTTGGGCATGATAGGAGGGCCTGGCTTTGTCCCAGAAGCCATGGGGGACTCGCAGGCAGAGCTACCTCACATGGGGTGAAGCAGCCATGGGGACCGCTGCAAACTTGGGGATGCAGCAGTGGCATTCAGTGCCTTGTGGAGGGGGGGAGACTTCTATCTATCCCAATTCTTGATGATGTTCACAGAGCAGGGCTTCCTTTCCTGGGCTCTGGGTTGAGCATTTGCGTCCCGGGAGAAGACAAAGATGTTCCTCCTGCCTTCCTGCCATCACCTTCTCTGTTTGCACAGCCTGACTTCTCACTACCCTTCACAGGTGCAACTCCGAGGTGAAATACGACTCTGAGAAGCACTACAGGGATGACATCTTCTACAGCCCCATCCCCACCGTCACCACTTACAGCGAGACGGTCATCGCCGCCCCCAACTGCACCTGGAGGAACTACAAGTCCCAGCTGAACTTCGAGCCCCGGCAGAAGCCTCTGCGGTTCCAGAGCACGACCATCATCTTCCCCAAGCGTGCCAAGAACATTTACCGGACCACCCTCAACTACAGCCTGGGCTGTGCCAAGCGGTGGTTTGCCTCCAGCGTGCAGTTGGAGCTCTGCGAGGAAACAAGCCCTTGTGTCATCTACAGCGAGAGCCTTTAATCTGCCAGTGGGGAGCTGTGACCACAGCGAGGCCACGTCCTTTCCTGGGATCTCTTCGGACAGACAGGCTTGGCCTGGAGCCCTCCCCACTGGCACCTGAGTACAGGTGGCGAGGGCCGTATGGTCTTGGACAAATGCAAACGGCTCCGAGAGGAGGCTTCCACAGGCGCTCTCTCCATCCTGCCACCTGTGAACAGCTGGCTTTCGTTTCGTGACACTGTTGACATTCACGCTCTGGATTTTATTTTCTAATTTTTTTAAGCCTTTCTATTTTGAATAGCATTTACGTGAAAGCAGGTAATCGAGGGCCCCTAATTTACGCAGTTGCCAAATATTATAGTGCTGCTTCCTAGCTCCATGAGTTTCTCGCTGGCGCCTAGGTGAGAGTTGGTATCGCCGATTCGGTGTGATCGGAGAAAATCAGAGCCACCCTTCAGCCTTCACAGTCGTCTCCCAGCTGCTTCTCTAAGAGTTCAAGCCCGGGGGAGGTTGTCATTGCTTTGATAGGTTGGCATAAAACATCCATCCTGGTCTACCCCCCTTTCTGGATAACGGCTGCAATACTGTGTCACTGCAATGACCTTGACTTTAACTTATTTCTTCTTTATTTTGTTTTTTTTTAATTATTGTAAGAAAAGGAGAGACGATCATGGAAATGTGGCATCCACCTTCCTAGTTGGGAAAAGTGCCAAACTCCCATCTGAGGCCCTTCTTAGGAGTCTGATGTTTACATGTCATAACAAAATACTGTATAATAGGCTTGCAGAGAGCTCTCTCTGGGGGGAGGTTTGCATCCTCGGGTGGACACCGCCCAAGGGATAGGGTGAAAAGCTCATTTCACAGGATTAAAAGACACACAGGGAGAAAAGACCTCTCTAAAGTTTATCCTAATCTTACATTAGGATGGCTTATGACAATCATGTTACATAGATGCAGGAACAAGGCCAGTTCCTTTAGGACCAAACACCAGGTTTTGTTGTGCGAGACAATAAAGACGATAGGAGGAGACGAACTCTTATGCTAGGCAGTACAGGGTTTCCAAGGTAAAGCTTGTTGAAGCGATAGATGTTTCCCAAAGGCAAAGGGGCTGTTCCCCCCGTCAGCCTGCTGACTCTGGTAGCAGTATGCCAGGACCATAATTCACACAAGGACTTCCCCTCACTCTCTCCACCTCCCTGTCCCCTTCCACTCTTGTCCAAGTTGATGGTTTATCCTTCAGGTGAATTGGTTGACTACAGCTGCATTAAATGCCAGGATGTGCACCATTAACAAATCACAGACTTGCCAGAACCAGCTGGAAGCCCCCAACCCAACCAGCCCTGTAACACGCAGGCTCTTTGAGAACCATTGCTAGCAGCTGCTATAATTGCATTTGACAGCATCTCCTTATCACCCCAGCCCTGGGGCAAGCGCCATTCAACTGCACAGATGTAACTCTGCTGACACCACACACGTGCGCGCACACGTGTGCACACACAAACAGCCTCCTTCACTAGGGATGGGTTTGATCCCTTCATTGTTTATTTTTGATGGGGTAAAGCCAGGGATGCTAGAAAAGCTGACTTAGGTATTTTCATTTGAAGACAAGCTGGAGAGAGACCACTTTCCCTTGTGTCTGACAACCTGCTTCATGACTTGAATTGATGTTCACGTTGAAAGGGAGCTAACAAAGAGTAGCAGCCCTTTGGGGCTACCGTGTTGTATAACAAGGCTCTCTTCCCCGCCGTGCTATAGTGAATACCGTACATGCCTTCCCCATGGCAGCTCTCCTGCAGCGATCGAGTATTAGCTGCTTTAGTTTCCGTAGGGAGGTGACAAATGACAGTAGGGCAGGGACCCCGCACACGAAAGGAATTAAGAAAATTGTGCACACCACTGTGAACCAGGATCCTCCATATCACCACCCTCAACGCCTCCTCAATGCACGTTCAGGGAACGTCAAGGGAGTGATAAAGCTCCATGAATAGGAAGTCTGAAACACAGCATCAATGCAGATGGGAAAGAAAGCAGTACGCGATCCCAAAGTGGTTGCTGCTATCTGAAAATGGGCCGATACATCTGGGATTTTCAAAGGAGACCAAAGGGATAGGACGACTAACTTGCTACATTTCAGAGGGATTTAGACACCAAGAGCAAGATTTTCAAAATGCACTTAAATCCCATTTTTCAGAACCAACTTAGGTCCAGACAATCAAAGGTATTTAGAGGCCTCATTCTGATTGATTTCAATCCCCAAAGGTATCCAAACACTTGAGACATAGGCACCTAGATTCCTTGGAAAATCTGAGCCTCAGGAACGTCTGTCTGCAAGCGAGACTGCGTTAAACAACTGCACGTATGTCCTTGCTATAGGGGTAACCCGGGTGTCTGGCATCTAGGTTAGTCTAGCATGCGTGTGGGCAGCCCTGGCAGGGTTAGGGACAACCCATGTGTCCAAAACAGCCCACGCAAACTCTTTGGTGGAGATGCATGTTTGAAGTTTTGCAGGAGCTTCCAAAGAAGAGATGGAGGGACAAGTTGACTTTATGGATCAGCTGCTCTAGTCCTCGTAATCTGAAGAGGAACCTGAAAGTCTTTGGAGTCTTGGGTCCTGTGGTGACTGGAAGTTGACTTCTTCCTCCCTACTGAAGGTAGCAGCCAGATCTACCTAACCCCTACAAGGCTGCACACATTTGAACAGTTGGCCTGCTTCCCCTTGCTGGTCTTAGGCTGCAATAATGAGGTGCAAGGAGAGCTAGGAACTGCATTTCAGTCTTCTCTCCTCTTGGTTTCAAGGAACAGTGCCAGGGTGTAGAGAACAAACAGGATGGGAGTCTCTCTGACCCCACAGAGCCATGGCTTTGCTTCCAGGACTCCTGCCAGGTGTTCATAACACGAATCGCGCTTCACTGCAGCTATAAGCATAAAACTCTCTCCCCATCGTGGGATTAAGCTGTTGCACAGGGCACCCAGGCTCTACTGGGCCACAGCCAGCCTGCCTGGGCTTCCTCCTTTTACTCTATAAGAAACCTGCTTTGCAACATGAAAATGGGGAAGATATGACTGGATGGGCCCTGGAAGTCACCTAGTCCAACCAGCAAGTGCCAGAACAACCATCACCTTTGGCCCTGCACCTGGGTTGCTACCCACGCGTGTCAGTCTCATAGTTAGAATGGGGCAGGCTCCTGGGAGTGTTAATGCTGGGGAAGGAAAGGCACCTTCACAACCACTGTGCCCCCAGCCAGCACCTTGAAGGGCCTGTGCTCCCAAAAGAGGGAGGAAGAGGCAAGGCTGGCTTGCATGGAAGGGGAATGCACATTGCATGGTCTCCATGGGTGGTTAAGTGGATGCACGCCTCTCCCACCTCCTCTTCTGGAGCATCCCCCTGGCATTATCCCCTCCCCACAGGCACAGAGGCTCCTGGAGCTCCTGGTTGGGGGGCGCAGCTCACCCGTGCTGGGCCAGGCATCGCCCCTCAGGTATTTAAGAGCACACGTCGTGTTTCGTGGGACTGTCCCAGGGGACCAGCCCACCATGCGGTCTCCTTGTCCTTGCAGAACTAATTCAAAACCAGGCTTAGAATGAAAACTGCATTCAGGCTGGGGCTGTTTGTCCAAAGCCCAGGCAGGATTCTCATTTTACCAAGGTCCCTATGAGCCCACGTGTCAGGCACAAGAGACCTGCAGCAATAACACCCCTCCTGAGATTCATTGTCCTTCCAGTCCTACCAGCCGAACTGTTTGCTGTGCAAACACTGAAACCTGCATTCAGAAGAACGAGCCTATTTGAAAGAACTGACCGCACATGCCCTTTCCTTGGAGCTCCAGCGATTCGCACTACTTTGCTTTTTCTTAAAAATGTGCTGAGATGGTTTCTCACCTGCCAAACCTTATGCCAAGCAGCATTTGCCTGAGTCCTGCGCACAGGTCAGCACTGGCGGCTGCAGAACGGTTTGCCTTGCTCAGGTTGACAGCAAATGGCCCAGAGTTTCAATTGCAGGGGGTGACTGAGCATGCCAGGGAGACTGTAGTATGAAACCAGCGTTGCTGGGTGCCCAGAGACCTGAAAAAGAAAATATGCAGAGTCTCAACTACAGCGCATTTGAATGAAGTAGCTGTAACATCAGAGACAAGATGAACTGGACAGTGATCCTACAGACTGGCACAAGTGGATCTAAAAGCCAAAACTCAGAACTAGATATTGCCAAGTGCCTTATAATTGTAGAGGGGTATTTTAAATACCTTCCAGCACCTTCTGCCTCCCAGGATGAGATGCCTTGCTTCTTTGAAACCTGGCACTGGGATGGGAAGTTTCCCCTGCAAGATTAGACACTCTCTGTCTTCTACTTGCAGTCATTTATCTGCTACTTGTTTTCAAGCAGGGGTGATCAGGGAGGCGCCAAAGCAGAATTTTCCTCATGCAGCTCCGTGCTAACGTACAAATTTCCATCCAGGTGACTGGATGTGCCAACGGTCCGCATGCCACAGCCGAGCGCAGTGAACTGATGGGCCTGCAGAGTTGGCTGCACTGAGAAGCTGCCTGGTTGTGCAAAGGTGTGATTTTTGGCAGCCGCAAGAGCATGGTGCATCCTCAAGCAGCGACAATCTACAGGCTCACTCTCCTCTTACCTGGGTTTGATACCCATTCGCTTTGGCAGCTGTGCCAAGGCTTGGAGGAGGCTCCTTTTGAGCTCCCAGGGATGTTCCCTGCAGGAATGGGCTTTCAAAGCAGCAGGATGATGCCCAGGGAAATCGGGCAACCAGCCGCTGCGGTTTCAGCAGGAGTCACAGCCAGCAGGATGGCAGCCACATTTGCATGTCTGTTGTTTCAGGTCTCTCATTGAAAGCAATGTCACTGATGCATGCAGACGTGCTTAAAACAGCCTTTCACTCACTGCTGCTTTATCTGTGTCAGGCACAGCAGGATGTACCCACCTGTGCTAGAAAGGGTTAGTTGTGTTTGGTTTCAAATTGATATAGTGAGGCATTTATACTCAGTCCAGCCCAAATCCTGTGAGAACCGCTGCCTTCTGGGCGAAAGCCCAGCTTTTATTTTGTTTCCAAGTCAGCAAACCAATCTCCAACACGTTTGCAATAGCCAGGAGCTGCCATTTCTTGCCTCCTTGCACAGTACTTCTTATCCACTTGTTAGCTGAACCCCTGTGACCAATGTATATGTTGCCAGAAGCCAGCAGAGCTGCGAGTATTGCTTCTTTTGTGGTTTGGAAGACAAAAATTGTAGCTCCCCCCCGCCCCCAAACACCAAAAAAGTGGAATTTAGGTTTGGCACCACAGTTAGAAAAGGCTAAGTCCTATTCAATGAAGTCTTCCCAGCAGCAAATAAATGGTCTATTTGTAGCACATTTTGTGCAGTTAAAGGGACCGTTTGTCCCATTTTACGGATATCATTTTTTTTTAAAGGATGTTATTCATTTTAAACAACCGATGTTGATACATTAATTTTTTCCTGAATTGCAGACAACTGAAAATAAGCAAATCAAATATTGCTTTAAAAAAAAAAAATTATATTCCTCTGAGCACTGAGATGCAATGTCACGTGGTCCAAGTTGTTGACTGGTCTGTTTTAGTTAAAAATTGTTGTTTAAAATGTGCCCTTCTCCCTCATGCATATAGTTTTCCTTCTCCAAACCAGAGACTTTTGCAAAACACTTCTGAAGGTTTCAAATTGGTCAATTTTTTTTTTGTATCAAAACCAGGAATTTTGAAACATCGATAGTTTGACGTATGGAATCGGCTTCCTTTTCCCCCCGTCTATTTGTTTTATTAGATTTCAGTGGTCCCCGGGGGTAAAAGAAGCGAAGCCCAGACCGAGTCTTTTCCGGCTGCCACAGTTCCTTTTGGCTCTTGCGACGTTGCAGAAAAGGATGAAGGAAGGAGCGTCGTGGGTGTCTCAGTCTGGCAAAAAACGGGGAAACTAAGCGCTAAAATGTCTACATTTTTCAATCCAAAATTCTCAAAAATTATTTTGATTAAAAAAAATTGAAAAACAAACAAAACCAATTCAGAACAGAAATGACTTGGGCATTTTTTTTAAACCAACCTACTTTTTACCCAGCTCTGTCTAGGAGCTTTTTTCAAGCAGGGGTTATTCCAAACCTGTGAACTAAGGGATGGGATTTGATAGCAGCGTTTGAGTGAGCTGGGGCACAGGCAGGTGTGTGCTATTCACTGCTTATATGGACTGAGTCTTGCTAGTATGTATGTCATTGGAAAAAGACAGCTAGAGGGGAAATCAGAAAACCAAACTAGGATTGTTGGCATTGGACTCGGTGCCTGACATTCATAGTTTCAGGCTAGTTTGAGCTGTAAGGTCCCTTCCAGCCCCATTGGGTCCAGCCCCCCTGCACCGGGGCAGGAAGGACCGCTGGGATCAGATGACCCCAGCAAGATGGGCATCGAGACGGAAGGGCAAATTCTCCTTTCTGAGGGGGCTAAAATAAACCGAGAAACAAACGCCAACCCTTACCCCCATTCAGCCTCAATGAGAGTCACCACATTTGTCTTGCAAAGGTGAGCACCAGCAGCAGCGTGTCTTTGAAGAGCCACTTACACACGTCTCAGAGCTGCATGGAAGGGCTCCGGCGTGCCCGGGCTCAGAGTCCAGGTGGCTGCAGGGGGGGTTGTCTTACGGTCTCCCCGTCTCAAATTAACTCAGCTCCTGCTGCGGTCAGAGCCCCCCTGCCCTTACTGACATCACGGGGAGCACCGTTCAACACGTGCAGCTCATTTCCAAATGCCCCAACCAACCCCCGTGCAGACAAACCATTTCATGGTGTCAGACTCCCCGGCTTAGCTTCCCTGGCCCAAAGGCGAATGCATGCATCAGCACGAGAAACCAAAGGAAACCTGTTGTGCAAATTGAGAGCTGAAGAGGAAACCGAAAGATGCTCGATGGTGAGAGAAGGGCGGGAAAAGAAATGGTCAGCGGCTCCTCTTTCTGGATGTGTCGTCTTTTTATTTTTATAATTCCAGTCCTCTGTGTGCTTGTACAGACCTGTCCTGGTGTATATGTGGTGATCCGGTACTTCACAACACCCTTTTATTTTTGTAGATTGTTCTCCCTCTCCATAATAATCCCTTCCTCTGCGCGACTCATAGAAAATAATTTAAGAAACAAATTTCTATATCGGAATAAAGTGGACAAATCAGAGCAAGCGTGCGTGTGTGCGGCTTTGTCCTTCCACGAGAGCCTCCCTTCTCCCTGGCATTACCGCTGTGCAGCCAGATGGGACCGTCCGTCAGTGGTGGGGTGTGAAACCCCGGAGATGTTTGATCAAGAGCACACATCTAAACTTCCTTGGGCTCGTGGAGTCGTGGCAGGACCACTAATCCCCAGCCCAACACTAAGCTGCTGGTTCAAAAGGCAGGGCTCATGGAGCAGGCCTGCTGCGTCTCGCCGCAGGGCTCCCTGACATGCCCTTTGGCCTTTTTTGCTTGATATTTTGCCCGTCTGGACAGCGCATAAAGTCACTTCAAAAGTTCGGGCCTCAGGAGCCAGGTGCAAAGTGACATGACAGGATTACATTCAACAATGTTCAGCCAGTGCTTTGAGATCCTCAGGTGGAAAGTGCTCTACAGCAAGTGCAACGTCCGCCTGCCGTCATAATCTAGATTGATCAAGGACAAGCATACCGTGCCCCGTACAATGGATCTCGATGGCCTTATGCCGATGGAAAGCGCTGGCAAAGGATACACACAAGTGCTAGGCACTCGTTTCGTAAGCTATTAAAGATGGAAGAGACCTAATCGGCCACCTAACCCGGTGAAGCACAAGGCGCAGGGCTGTGGCAGAAGGGGCTTGCCTCGGGCGCTACAAGAAGTGGGGCGACAAGGTCTGGTTTCCGGCTCTGGTGCTTGTAGCCCTGACAGGAAAGTGACTTCTCAGAAAAAAGCCTGAGCCTCAGATTTCAGTAATTTCCGACTTTCCTCAAAGAACCGGTAGCAGCAGCACGCGCGGGGAATGAAGAGATTTCGATTTAAAAGCTCAAGATGCCAGTAGGAAAGGCATACAAGTGGGCGCTGGCTCAAGGCCCCAGGCGGTATTTGGCAAGCACCGGCGCTGAAATCTCCCTGAAATCAGCCCGGCCTCGAAGCCATCGCTATCAGAAAACATTTGCCCGTGCGCGTAAGCCTTGTGGTATTCCTGAGCGAGGTGAAAAGGGCCGTCGTGCCGCCCCCTCACAGGGCTCCATACCCTCGCTCTGCCACCAGTCCCCTGTGAGGCCTCCTCCACCCCCTCGCAGCCTCACCCAAACCGCCGGGCGAAGCACCCAAAGCAAACGCGGGCCCCGAGGCTGTAACCACGTTGCGAACGCGCCAGAGCTGCCCTCCTTAACCCTGCTCCGAGCAGCACCTGCAGGTCTGGCAGCCTCGAGAACTGCCTCTGGCCTCCGCCCTGCGCTTCCTCTCTAGGGGCCTCGCCCCTGCCCCTTCCCTCAGCCGGCTGGGCAGGGGGAGGCCATTAGCCCCTTCGGTTGCCTTGGCAACCGGCACCTCAGGGGCCTTCCTGGCTCCGGCAGGAGCAGGCCGTAGTGTCCTGCTGCAGCGACCGCTTGGATTTCAGAGGTGTTTAGGGTCGGAAGGGACCTTGAAGAGCATCGAGTCCGACCCGCTGATACCTAGGGTGCTCAGGCGCTTTTGAGAATCTCACTCGGTGCTCCTCTGCCTCGCGGTGCACCTCACCGCGTCTGGCCGTAAGCCTGTGTCCTTTCATTCCTCACCTAGACAACGGGAGGAGTGGTATTTTCCTTTCTTACCATTTTTTGTATATCCTGCCTGTCCGGGTTTTGAACTTTCCAGGACAGACCACTAAGAGGA
>JAGPOW010001167.1:21128233-21167020 GCA_030014935.1 Caiman crocodilus | reverse complement strand
CTTTGCGTGCACTTCTCTTGGCCGTCTCCTTACCAGCCACAGGACAGGGTCCAAGCACCCATCTCGGGAAGCAGCAGGATGATGGATGACAGAGCTATCAAACCAAAATGAGTACAGCTCTCACCGGTGTCTATGACGGCTGCTCGAGGGATGAGGGGACAATTAGAAATCATAGAAAATGAGGACTGGAAAGGACATCTAGAGGGCATCTAGTCCAACGCCCTGCACAAAGCAGGACCATCCCCAATTAGATCATCCCAGCCAAGGCTTTGTCTAGCCCAGTCTTGAAAACTTCCAAGGGAGGAGAGAGATCCTGCCACCTCTCTGGGTAACCTGGTCCAGTGTTTTATTACCCTTCTAGGGAGAAAATTCCTCCAAATATCTAACCTAAACTTCCCGTGCTGCAACTTGAGCCCGTTGCTCTTGTTGTCATCTGCCACCGCTGAGAACAGTCCAGCTCCGTCCTCTTTTGAAACCCCTTCAGGTAGTTGAAGGCTGCTGTTAAATCCCCCCGTCAGTCTTCTCTTCTCCCGACTAAAGCCCAGTTCCCTCAGACTCTCTTCATCTGTCATGTCCTTCAGCCGCAAACCATTTTTGCTGCCCTCCACTGGACTGTCTCCAACTTGTCCACATCCTTTCTGTAGTGGGGGCCCAAAACTGGACACAGGACTCCACATGTGGCCTCACCAGTGCTGAATAGAGGGGAAGAATCATTTCCCTTGACCTATTGGCAACACACCTACCCATGCAGCCCAGGATGCCATTAGCCTTCTTGGCGATGATGGCACACTGCCGGGTCATCTTCAGCTTATTGCCCACTGTCACCCCTACGTCCTTTTCTGCAGAGCTGCTGCTTAGCCAAGTGCTCCCTGGCCTGTAGCGGTGCATGGGATTGCTCCCTCCTAAGTGCAGGACTTTGAACTTGTCCTTGCTGAACCTCATGACATTTCTTTTGGCCCAATCCTCTAATTAGCCTAGGTCCCTCTGAATCCTAGCCCTACCCTCCAGCATATCTACTACTCCCCACAGCTTGGTGTCACCTGCAGACTTGCTGAGGGTGCACTTTATGCCAACTTCCAGGTCGTGATAAAAACATTGAACAAAACTGGCCCCAGGACTGACCCCCCAGGTGCTCCACTTGATACTGGCTGCCAACTAGACATTGAACCATTGGTTACTACTCTCTAAGCCCGATGCTCCAGCCAGTTTGCTATCTGCCTTACAGTCCATTCATCCACCTCCTACTTCCTTAGCTTGCCTGCAAGAGTGCTGTGGGATACAGTATCAAAAGCCTTGCTAAAATCAAGGTACACCACATCCAGCTGTCTCCCTGCATCCACAGAGCCGGTCGCCTCGTCATAGAAGGCAATCAGGTTGGTCAGGCATGACTTGGCCTTGGTGAATCCATGATGAGGTTGCTGGGTTGTGTCAAGCTGATCCCTGGCACTTCACAGATTTCATAGACATTAGGGCTGGAAGGGACCTCGGAAGATCATCAAGTCCAGCCCCCTGCCCAAGCGGCAGGAAGTCAGCTGGGGTCATAGGATCCCAGCAAGATAAACATCCAGTTACCCGGCAGACGCTAACCAATAAAGCCCCTTTGGCTGCAGCAGTATCTAACCCCATCCTGCTCTGGAAAGCTCTCTGGAGACCAGCACGAAATGCAAACAGCAGCTTTCGTCTTCAACCGAGGCCCAGACCACAGCTCTGTTAGCCAAAGCGTGCCCCAGGCCAAGACCGAGTAAACTGCAGGAGACTGTCAGCATTTGGACGTGTGGGGGAAATCAGTCAGCTTTTCAATGGGACTTTTGAGAGCTGCTACCATACTCTTTCCCCTTTCGTCCCTCGCCTCCAAAGCCAGCACCGAAAGAACTGCGCTGAGATGTCAGAAGGGCTCGGAGCTCCCTGCCGAACGTCCAATAAAAACAGTCTACTGCGCAAGGAAAAGACGGGGCCGGCAGGGGGGAAGACGAAAAATCAAAATCAAAAAGGCCCCTGGTCCTATGCACTTTGTGGTCAGACGTTTCCTGCCATTTGTTAACGCTGCCAGTAAAAACGATGGGTCGTTTGATTTTTATTGAGTTGCAGGAAATTGGGAGTTCAAACACGCACACACACACGCCATCATAATATGAACACAAGCTTGCAGGGAGCTCGGGAGCTGACGGGACCCATTAGCTGGAAGGGGTGGGCGAAGGAGCCCCGAGGTCCTCCGCGTCCCGGTGAATCAGAGGTTGACCCGCGTGTGGGCTGTTTATCCCATTGGTTCCCACTCCTGGTCCATTCTGTCCCGTCTAGCTTTCCCCTCCGAGTCGGAGATGTTTTAGGGCGTGTGAAGGGCCTCTGGCTCAAAGCCCTTGGCGTGCCCTCTGGAGATGTTCATCACCCGGCATCATTGTGCCAGCGAGCGCTGGAGCTGCGAGCTGGACAGACCCGGAGGGGCAGACTCTGGGAATTAATGGTATTCATTCATACAAAGCATCAAGAGTGGACATAGGTCCCCCGAGCACCTAGCTTGGACCCATGGATACACAGAAGGGAAATCAAACCTGGGTCAGACTCAAGCCAACATCTGGATGGGAAAAGGCTCCGTGTTCCCTTAGCAGCATCCCTGGATCTAAAGAGGCCTGAGCTGGGCTCCTCTACGCTGCTTGGGAGAAAACCCTGGCTAAGAGCAGAGTATTGCAGTTTCCCTTTTCTTTCCTTTAAAGCAGATGCATCAAATAATGCCAGGAGGAATAACCAGAGCAATCGGTCCTTTCCACCCCTCCTGGCTCCCGTCTCACACTTGTTCTCCAGTAGACCTCAAAGTGCTTTACAAATGAAGTCACTATTTTCAGCTATATTTGGCAGATGAGGAAACTGAGGCACAGTGAGGGAAGAAGGTTGCCCAGAGGGCCAGTGGCAGAGCTGGGAACAGGACTCGGGTCTCTGGGATCCCGGTCTAGCAAAGCTGCATGCAAAACCCAGCACTCGCAAGCAAGGCACCCTGCGCTCACAACCAACCCCATGGTAATGAGCTCGCATGCACAGCCTTGCACATCTACAGCACGATCACTCCCGGTATTGCAGCAGAGATGGGGAAAATCGGGCTCAGGAAACCAGATCTCTGCTGCGAGTCCAGGAATTCGGCATACCAGCAAGGCTGGAAGAAAATGATTTTCAAGGTTATGAGCAATACCTTGACTCTGTCATTTTAATTAACGTCCCATCAGCTCAGAAAGCAAGCAATGAGCTGTGGGAGATTTAATCCAGACTTGCCTTGACAGCCTCTGAAATTCAGGTCTTGACCACTTTGCATTTCAGACCTGGATTTTCCTTCTTCCTAAGCAACTGCTTGGTCTGAGAGCTTCTCAAGAGCTTTGCACAGAGACAAGGAAACCCAAGTGTGGGTGCCAACAAGATGGCCATGTTCTCAGAGAGCACGCCCCGTCGCTAGTCCCATTTTACAGCTGGGGAAACCGAGGCACAGAAAGGTCAAGAGATTTGGTCAAGGTCACTCAAAAGGGCAGTGGCAGAGGGGGGAACAGACCGCCCCAGCTATCCCGATCCTCATCACGTGGGCTCTCCCTTAGGCCCTGCTGCCCCTGTGCAGCTGCAGCTCCAAGAAAAGGGAGCAAGTGCAGCAGAACGACCCCCCGGGGTGTGGATTTTGGGCGTTTGAAATACGGGTAGATGGATGTCAGCCACGAATCCAGCCAGAGCAACCCACGACAGACAGCTGGGCTGGGGAGGAGGGTTTGATGCTGAGCTGGGTGTGCATGGATGCGCCAAGGGGAAGGGAAGTAAAGAAGCACCCTTTACGGTCGGCTTGCTACGCCGAAGCGCAGCTCCAAGCCAAAATAAATGCAGCTGCTGTTTGTGGTGGCGAGGCCGTGCCGCCCGTCTCAGCCAGGCTGAAAGAGTCACAGCGGTGTTGCAGGAAGGCACCGCTCGGGAGCACGGCTCCCCCTGCCCCGCGCAGCCTTGGACGCTGTTGAATCCGAGCTGTTTGGAAGTGCTGCCATGGGTCACAGACACTCTCAGGAAGGAAACGTCTTAAGAGGGCTTCTCCCAGGGCTCAGCTCTACCGACACGTTGCACGTCATGTCAGGAGATGCCAGTCTTTTTGGACACAGGGGGCTTGGTGCTATTTCCCTGCTGGGGAAACTGAGGCACACAGGTGCTCAGTATTGTGCAGAGAAGGAGCAGCAGACCTGGGCACAAAGTCCAGGTCTCGGGACACCTAGTTCTTTCCCATTTGCCTCCTGGTCCACACATTGCTCAGACTTCCCCCCCGCCCCAAACTCAGCATCTTTTTGCCAAGAAACAGCTTCTCCTACAACCCCAGGATACCAAGACTAAAGCCTTTCACAGACCCCCAAGTATTGCAAGCAGAATCGCAGCATTTCACCACGAGGTCCTTCTGTCTGGACTCAGGCCCAGGTAAAAACTCCCTTGCTCTCGGAAAGCTGCTTCTTCTGGTGTGCTGCTGACTTCCAGAGAAAGAGGCCCGTGACAGTCAGGGGAGGGAGGGGAGATTTTTCTGGCACCTTGCACGGGGCACGAATAAATGAAGAAACGTTAAAGCACTGCCGGCACCATCAGAGCCGCCCGCCGCAGACCTCAGCAGGAGGGACACTTGGTTGGTCAGATGCTGCCACCTAGTCGGCCGGACTGGGAACGGGCACTGCCAGAGGTCCGGGCACCTTTATTCCCAGTGGGAATTTAATTCTGGACGGAGTGGCATGTAGGCATCCCCCAAGGAGGACTCTAAATGGGGCACGGGTGGGATGCTAGGGTGCCCCTGCCTGGTGTCGGGCACCGACTCACCATTTTGGCATTTACAACGCTGGCACCGCGGGAGGCTTTCAGAGGTGCAGGGGGTCTCCGGGAGACAAGGGAGCTGCTCTACCTGGGTAGCACGCACCGCTTCCTGGGAATGAAAGCTGCAAGAGGCAAGCAGCACCGAGACCCCCGTGGTCTCGGCACAAAGGCTCCGTGGTCCCGTTCCACCCGCCGCGTGAGGAGCCCCGATTTCAACCCTTGGGCGGCCAAACTGAAGCATTAAGCTGTGCTCCGATTACCAGGGAGGGATGCAGGGAGGGCTGTGACAGCATTTCCAACACTGATGTGGTCATTTGAGTTGCTCAGAGCAACCCCTGGGATGACCAGGAGCTGTGCAACCCAGCAGCACCTCGGATGCAGGCACAGACCCTGGCCACTTCCATGGAAGAGACACGCGCCGGTCGACTGAGACTTGCCCTGCGGCACGTGAGACCTCCCCTGGGATAGATAAGCTCGTGTCTGCTCAGGGCAAGGAGGGGCACCGAGCCCATAGGAGGGAGACACTTATCCCGCGGGCTCATGCCCGCTTCGTGTGTTGAGTGCTCTAAGCGTGGCTGGCATGCCAACGTGCCACTTGCCTGCTTCGGGGCAATTCCCTCTTCTAAGGTAAGCCCTTGCAGGTGACTGAAGTACGGCCACAGCTCCATGCTGGATACCACGGGCCTCATTCTTTGCTCCATTACTCCAGGGTAACCATGTGAACACTTACCCCACTTAAGTCCCTGGAGTCCAAGCAGCCGGGCCTCCTCCCGTCCTTCCTCGACTTCCAAGACGCGCTGAGCTCGGAGTCCAAGCTGCTACGGGCTGCCATCATCTGGAAGGTAACGGTGCGAGATACTGTGACCGCAGGGCCGAACTCACCGCTGACCAAGGCTGTCCCGCAACTGTCCCAGTTACAGCAGAGGTTCACGCACACCGGGGTTTTCAGAAGTCCTGAAACCCCCAGATCCCACTGAAGTCCGTGGGAGCGGAGAACCCGTGTCTAACGCAACTTCTACAACCACCTGCTTCGCAGGTGCACGCGGGTCTCCCCGAACTCCCTGCAAGCGTCTCACCGCTACTGAGCTTACACGCAGAAGAATCAGAGGAGAGCTCTATTTTGCTGGCAACAAGCTTTTTTTTTTCTTTTTTCTTTTTTTTTTTTTTTATTATTTAAACAGTAAGGCAGTGTTCGGACACTGCTACCCACAACGCTTGCTAGTGGGCACGTTGAGCAAAATAACAGTGAACAAAAACTTCACCTTCAGTAGAAGAAAACCAACCCTTTATAGCAAGCTGCATAAATATTTACAACTCGTCAGTTCTATATACAGTCCGTTCTATCATACATCTCACTTCAAAACAGCTATGCACAATTTGGTTGTACAAAAGATAGATTTTCCCCCCTTGTACTGTTCAAACAATAAATTGTTCATTTATCTTTTTGTTTTGTTTGTACAAATTACAAAGTTGCTAACACTAACTTCAAACTCTTGGTTGTTTTGTCTTGCTTTTCCTCTTTAAACAGTTTAACATAACTTCCATTGTTGATTGCACGATCAATAGAAATCATAGCAGGTAGCACAAAGACATGTCACTAAAAACCGACAGATTATGCGGACAGTTTAGTATGAAGGATGTCTTTCCTTTAAGCTATCACAGACAGCGCTCAGTGCTCATCTTGTATGGAAGCGGCAGTCAACGGATTTGCGAGTTGAAATTTGGGCAGGCGGCAATGCGGCTGATGCGTCAAAATCCTGCGTGTCGGATCAGTACGTGCATGGGCAAGCGCCACTGCATCAGTGGAGGCACATGTGAAATGGGTGTGCAGGCGTGTATTTCCAAACGCACTTGGATATGGAGTTGTGCGTACAGAGAACCGGGGAGAGCATGTACGCATGCACACATAGGCGCACACACACACACACACACACACAATGTACAGTATATTTGGGCGCACACACACGGAGCATGTACAGCACATTTGGGCACACGGAAGTGCCGCTTTTGAAGGCGTTCTGAAATCCTGTTGTGGAATGTACACGAAGCCTTATTCACGGACACGGGAGAGCATGCCATTCCCCTGGACTCAAAGACACCGGTGTGGACGAGCAAGAACACGTCAGGTGGACACCACAAGAAACGACTGGAGCAATTCCACTGGCTCTTACACTCGCTGTACTCCCAAGGCCCACTGCAAATGTCTCACAGCCACAGACATTAGCTATCGTTAGCAAAACCCAACCCCCAAGGGCTGCAATACAGAACACCCTGCAAAGCTACGGGGCGAACTACTGGCTTTGCATAAAACCTTTTTAAAGGATCAGTCCCTTGTGCCGGGAGGAGCACTGAGGACGAGACTGAGGAAAGATTAAAGTAGGGAGGGAGGGTGTCGCGCTGAAATCCCAGGGAATGCAATAGCTGCTTGCTTCGACTGTGTGCAACTGCCCCCTCATCCTATAACACCGCAATACAACGTCCTGCCCCTACAAGGGCTGCACGAGGAAAGGGAGCGCAATATGCTCCAGTAACTTACTGCGGCACTTTTCTTTTCCATGCTGCACGATCCCAGAGGAGACCCTCCACTTGCTCATGCAGGACAGTCAACAATATTTTGATCTCCATGAATTCACTACACCAGGAGGCAAGCTGGCCCGAGGGCAGGAACTTGAATCAAATGCATGTAAGCACTCAGCGGGCACTCTAATCCCTCCCCCATACTGACAGGCTTAAGGGAAAACAGCCTGTTTTGGACAAGACCTAGCTCACCCCACCTCACCGAGTCCATTTGGTGCCCTGTTGGCCAAATATCATGAGAATGAGATGGGACGTGACCCTATGTCCGAGGAAGTCTGCAGAAGCGGAAGTTTCACTGCTAACTTTGCTAGGTTAGGATTGCTAAAATAAAGCACTGCGTGGAGTTACCATGAGCTGCAGTTACCCAGAGCGCACGCGTTTCTACCCACCCGCCTCAAAGCAAGCAAACCCGGCTCTGCTAGGCTCCGTGGTGCCGTATGTTCCTCGCACAATGGGCGCGCGGTATCGCTGTAGGCACGTGCAGCTACTGGAGGTTTTTTCAGTTGTTTCTTGTAGCGCAACAAGCTTTTGGTTTTGGCCTTTAGTGAAGCATCTCCTGGAGGCAGGTCGGTGGGGTGAGGCTGGAGTGCAGCACCCAGGGCACACCACCCAGGGTGGGTCCTGGGTAGGTGGCATTTTTTGCTGTGAAAAACATTTGCTGCCTTCCAAAAACAAATGGGACCAGACACCCGCTTTGGCCAGAACAATCAAACCAGACTGCCGCAGAACAAGGCTGAGATGGGGGGGCAACTGGAGACCCTTCCTCCAGCTGTCCTGTGAAAGGTCACCTGTAGATGTGGGATGTGCCTGCTGGCTTTCAGGTGTGCCGCGGGACTGTGGGGGTACTGAGGTTTTGACTTCTCCTCATTCTGCATGATCTGCTAGGCAGAGCAGTGGCAGTGTACATCACAAAACACGACTTTCTTTAAGCGCTGGGCCCTGTTTCGTGGAACCCGAGCAAGTCCCCAGCCCAGCTGCTTGCTACGATTAAGAAAAGAGGCACTGTCACATACTTGGCGGTTTAATACAGACATCCCTTCTGATTGAACACAGATTTCTCATTTCAGTTTCCTGCAAGGACTGGGGCAGGATTGAACGCTGTTCAGTTCCCGGCAGATGAAGCCACTTTCCCAACTTTGATGGCAGAAGCCCCTTCCCCAGCTGGCACATATTGAACTCCTCTGCACATCAAATGGCCTGAGGATGCCTCTTTCCCTTGGCGGGGACCTCCTCAGACCTGGGTAGCAGGGTCTATGCACTGCTCCTCTTGTGCAGGTAAAATATTTCAGTCTCTAGCTGGGCCAGTTTGGCCCCAGCACTAATCAAACAAGGAAATTCTTATATCTGGAGGAGAACGGGACAGTAAGCTTGAATCTGACAGGCTACTGGCAAATCCTTCCACCCCTCCGAGCAGTGGGCTAGCTTGCCCTAGGATATTTGGCCTCCATCCCTTGCAATGAGTGTGTACGCCTAACCATTTGTGGCTTCCCTTCCCCAGTATAAATGCAATATGTCCTGGACATCCATCCATAGAAGATGAGCACTGATTTACAAAACCCAAAAGAACGAGAACAGTTGCACAAATGCTCAAAGATTTTTTTTTAAACATCCTCACCCAGGGTCTTTTTTTTTTTTTCTTTTTTGTTGCTGCTTGGCTTTCATTTGAAATAATCCCAGGGCTGTTCGTACGCGATGCAGTGAGCTTGCCTCCCAGCTCCGGCAAATGCATACAGGTTGGTGAAGCTGCAGCGCGACTCATCACTTGGCATGCAGTAAATGCTGGGAAAAAGAAAGACCAACGACTAAAGACTTACCACGTACTTAAGGCTTTGAAAGAAAGGCTTACTCTGCTTCCAAAGGTCTTGGACTTCTGGTGCCATTTCACTTGTCAAATGGCCCGAAGTCGACGATGGCCAGTGCCGAATAGGGAGGGGGCTGCACCTCCCTCCAAAAACTTCATTTCGAGGAGATGCAACGTATGAACTCTTGTATGGACAAGCGGCTACGGTGGTGGCGGCCAAAGCTTGCTGCTGGGAATTGCCAACTGCACCAGAAGGGAGGATTTTCTAGGGTCTCCCTCCACATATGAGATATTTTCCCTTTCTCTTTTTAGCATAACAGGGCTGTATGCACAGGATCACAGTTACCCAGCTCGTCAAGAATAACTGCGAAGAGGTGATAAAGGCATTGCACATTCACATGGAACAAAATTAAGTTTCCTGTCCCCTCAGTCCCTGCCATGTTGTCTTTTAGCTCTCTGCTTGGCAAACACTCCCTTCTTCTTGCTGACCCCCTCTTGAAGAGCCCCTGAAATCGGGCCCAGACCTTCTACTTCGATGACTACAGGAATATCTACGTGGCATGTGCATCGTTCCTGGCAGTGCTGTCCTCAAGTGTCCTGAGCTGCTCAGCACAGGCTGCCTAGTCAAGTAGCCACCTTTGCAGGGAGCTAATTAAACACTTAGAGTGGCAATGTTAATCAGCCGGCCCCCAGGCTAACGAGCCTGCCCACGACTGTGGCTGCACCACTCAGGCTGAAAGAGCTAACTCAATGTGCTTGAGGATGCAGCCGTCAGAGATAGCAAGTTAGCCATGCCTAAAGGTTTTTCACTTGGACATGGATCACCACGCATAAGGCCTTGAAGAGGGTGTGTGGCAAGGGAGCAGGGCCAAAGGGAGGAAGCCACATGTTGGGTCTCACCATTTGCTTTCCATTGAGCAATCTTTTATCAGCATGTCTGCTGTGGGAGGGAAAGAGGAGGGCAGTTTCTGCCAGAAAGGCTGGCTGAGATGTACAAACCCTGAAGGGCTTATGTGTCCAGCTTCCATGGAAAACCAACGTTAGCTGAGTGCCTCATCCCTTAGGACCCCGCTGAAGCTCCCCGATTACAGCATGCCCCTCATTTGTCCCTTCCCAATTGCTGCCTCCTGGAACCGGCTCTTCTCCAGGCAGAGAAGCCCAGTTCCTCCTCCTGTCTGAGCGCTAGGTCTGAAGCAGGAGACCTCCCCTGTTGGCACCGCAAGGCCGGATCCTGGAGGCATTGGAAAGTCTCTGCGTGGACATCCCAGCGGAGAGCTCGAGCCGCACGCGTAACCCGCTGAGCAAAGTTCTCATGAATCGACCTCTCCACGTTTGGAGACCCGCTTCCCTCTCCTACTCGGCACAACCGGCCAGTGTACAGCTGAAGTCCAATTCAACACAGGCTGACAAAGCCTGAATCCCTCATGCAAAGAGAAAGGAAAGCTACAAGGAAATGTCCAAGACTAGGGCTGGTCAAAAGAAAGGGGGATATTTCTTGAGAAAAGCCTGTACTTTTTTTTTTCCTTATAAAAATACATCTAACTCCAAAATACTTCTTCACCGGGCAATAAAGCCAGGTCAAGAAATAGGATAGGTTTTGGTGAGTATGCCTGTCCATTTCTCACTGGCAAACTGCAGCATTTTTTTAACCAGCTCTAGCCCAGATGCTGCACCTGACTACCTGCCATTATGACGGTGTATTTAAAAATAAAGGAGTTAGGAGAAAGGCAGGTGGGTGGATGGATTTGGATTTTACCCGGTAAAGCTCCCTGTTTCTTTGTCCAGAATGTCAGCTTTATCAACTCTGCTTCTGAGCTACGGAGCGCCGTCACCCGAAGTAGCACCGGGGAACCAAAACTACTGGAAATGTTTTGTGCGTTTAAAAAAAAAGAAAGTGCAACAGAAAAGACGCAAACATGGATGAACATTAAAAAAAACACCTGTACATTGTAGAAAACAGACAAGAAAAATATAAACCAAACCCAAACAACAAACGCCATCTTATCTTTCTGTTGCTTTGAAATCAGATTCATCCTTGGAACACTGTAGGGGAAAAAAATAACCATTGATAGTTTGACGATATGATCCTCTTTCTTTGACAAACTCTTATCAAATGAGAACGATTTTGTAACACTGCAGGCGTTTGTTTCAGCAGGCAACGGAAGAGGCAGAAAGTCTGTGTCCTGGTCTTTTTTCCTTTAGCATATAGAACGCAAAGCATTTAATACATTTTTTTTTTGCCTTTTTTCCCCCCAGAGCAAGAGAGCAGAAGTGAATGAAAAAAGTCTAATATTTTTGTTCTTTAACCATGTAACTGCAGATATGATCCAACATCATGGAATGAAAAATAACGTAGAGCACTCGTGTATCAGAAAAATACAATAAAAACCATCTTTAAGTTTCTTGTGAGTTCCCTCCCGACTTCAGGCCCACCCTCAACCTCCCCTACTGACGGGATCTCCTGAAAGGCTCTCTTGAGATCTCCAAGCTGGAGAATAAACCTCTGTGACTAGAATAAGATCCCTCTTGCATTAGGAACAGCACGTGTAATAATGAGGAGTCCCTACAGTTGTGGCAATATCTTTTTAAAACTAAGTTAATACATTCTACTGACTTATGGATGACTTTGACGGATCAATGTTACCATTTTACATTTCCATACAATGGACAAACTCATCAAAGCCTGCACGTAATAACAGAATCTCTTTTACAGCACGTAATACTGTTTCAAGTCCTTTCGTAAAACTTCTCGACATAATTCACTGAAGGTATCAAAAATATACCCTGTAGACCAATACATCATTTACAATTGCCTTTTCTTGCCATTCAGAAAACAATGCACTTAAAGCAACAAGTCCCTTCTGCAGAGAGCGCATCATGACACGGGAAATCTCTTTCCATTACAATCCGAACCCAAGATTTCGTTCTCCAAAGGAATTTTTAAATGGATCCTCGACTCACTCTCCCCATCCCCGTCCAGCACCGTGCATTCGTTTACAACCTTCCAGTGCCCGATGAGTCGAAAGTGCTGCGGGGCAAGGAAACCTCATGCCGAAGGTGCATGAAGACCATCCAAATCAGCAAGAGAAGTGGGAAATTCTTTAAAATTTCGTTTCCCTCCACCCTGCCACAAAAGATTGTGTATTTCAGTGGCACAGCCTGTGTGCTGGGAAACCCTTGGAATGACTTGGAGGTTGGGGAAGGCGAGTCGGATCCTACTTCAAGTACTCGATAGCAGGCAGCACGAGTGTGCAGGCAGAGTATATGCTCCATGGGTGTACACACACGCATATGGTATATGCGTGCGTGCACACGTGCCCAGGCACACGTACTGTGCTCCCAAGAACAACGGGGCTTTCCTTGTTCTCATCAAAGCGAAAGAACACAACTGGAGCACTGGGTGGTATCCCCTGAGTAAACAACTGAGAAGTCAGTGATCGATTGTATCCTACAGAGCTGCTCTAGGGCAGGGCGCAGCCGTCCCACTCCCTCCCCTGCCACCATCATCCCAATCAGCTGTTTGTGGACTGTGTCTCAAGCTCATGGACCATTTCATGACGACACTGGTACTGGAAAGAGAACGAGGCTGGGGTCCATCTGTCTGTCTTATTAAGGCTTTAGACTGAAGAGGATTCAGAAATTTCCAGGCGTGAGAACAAATAAAATAAAATTGAGTGACTGGACAAAGCGCTGCTCCCGCTTCTTGGCTTGCAGGGTCAGTGCGGATGGCTCCCAGGACTGATATGGTCAGAGTTCACCCTGGCCAGCTTGCTTACCCACGTGGTTGGTTGGTTGGTTGGCTGTTATCCCTCCGCTCTCTTTCATTCACTGTCTGAAAGTGTCTCATACTGTGAGCAGAGCAGGGGCTTGGGCTCTTCCTCCCAGGTGTGGTGCTGGCTGTTGGGGTTCCCTTGTGGAATGGATGTTGGCGGCGTGGTTGTCACCACGCCAGTTGGAAGCCTCATTGTTAGTGGGTTGTATGGAAATGGCGTTGAACCTGAATCAAGAGAGAAGAGCAGCTCAGTGGTGCCCAAAAAGGAATCTGCATGCCAGTCTTTCCTCTCCAGGCCTGATCCTACCCAGTGTGCTCCAATATTGCCATCCGGTTCACCAGAACCGGGAAGCTCCACAGATACTGGAGCAGCTGGGACTGGGAGTCATGAGCTGCTGATCTTGCGAGGTCCCTTCCAGCCCTAAAGACTCTGGGTGGGGTATTCTGGCAGAACTGCATGGGGCTTAGGACAGAGAAAGCTGTAATTCAAGAGTGGGGTGCGTCAGCGGGACAAAGGGTGCATCAATGGGGCCACCCAGGACTGAGTAAGAGGGGGCCAGTTGTGCGAGCGTGGGCTGTGAATTTTCCAGCCCTGGTACCACGGACATGGCTGGTGCCATCGACTGTTTTGCTTCTATGGCTGTCCTGCTCCCCCTGCTCATGCTTCTTACTCCTGAGCTCTACCAACCAGTAGCGTTCCCAACGGGAAGGGCTGGCCAACACGTTCGAAGGGAGTTATCCCGCCACGTGGCCACTGCTCTACCTGGCCAATGGTGGAGCCCCAGGGACCCAAATGGGAATGCGGCATTACCTGTGGATGAAGGCCTGTCCTCCCAGACCCGATTGGTTAGAGGTGTCCTCCTGTTACAGTCCCCCTCAGAATGAACGGAAGAAACAGACGGTGGCCTCTCTCCGGAGGACAGGCCCGGCGCCGGAGACTTGGCCTTGCGGCTGTTCGGTCTGGCAGCCATCTTTGGCTTCCCTCCTCCTCCTACAAAGAGAAGCACCCCACTGGTCAAGCGGCTCCCTGGAGACACGGGACACAAGGTCAAGGCTTCCAGAAGCGACTTGCAATTTGGGACACCCAGCCAGAGATGCCTTAAAAGGGCCTGGTTTCAGAGGCAGGTACCAGGCACTTCCTGAAAGTCTGGCTGCATTAAAGGGTCTCAGGCTGAGCTTATAAAATCACCAGTCGCTTCTGCAGACCTTGACCTGGGCACATCTTAGAAGCTCAGAATGGCATATGCATCAGTAACGGAAAAGGAAGATTAGTGACCGCTAGCCTCCGCAGTGAGCTTTTCCACGGGAAATGAAAGAGCGCAGCCCTATGCATTTCCCATTTGTTTTTGCGGGTTACGCACGGGCACCTCTATTGAGGACGCTCTGTTAGCCAGCTTTCAACCACTTAACAAGCCTGACAACCTCACAACTCTCATCTGGAAAGAAGTTACTGCAGCTGCAATGGAAAGAAACTAGAAGGGGAGAAGTCATTTCCCCGTTCACAGCCCGTGACCCCCCCAGATTTCAAGGGGTTGGTTCAAATTGGTTTCTTTTTCCCATTTAGTCCCCACCCTGCTCCCATGAAGCAAGCTGCAGCAGCTTCTGTCCAGTGCACCAGCCGGGTGCTTGAATGCGACTTGTGTCATGACTCGGCAGCGCGTTTGCTTGCTGGCTTGGCTGGGAAGGTTTGTCTGCAAGGAGCAGAAGAGCTTTGCTTGCACACCTGGCTCCACCTGTCCTCCTCACCAGACATGCGAGTGTGTATGGGCACCTCCCCTCCTACCCTCAGGGTCTAGATGGCTTGGTGAATTCCCAAAATTGGGTGCTCGTTAAGGATAACTAAGCTTGGAGCCCCGCTCTTCCCCTAGCCTACTGGGGGACCTGTGCCTGTACTGTAATGGCCCAAGCAGATGGCAAGTCACCTGCTGCTGGGGGACAGGGGGTGGAGCAGTCATCCCCTCACCCTCCTGCCCCTCTTGCTGGTCCGACGCCCCCTCCATGTTTCTGAACAGCTCTGGGAGGACCAGGGGGATGCCTGGCGCATGGTGCTGTAACACTCGCCCAACTCTGAAGCCAGGCAGGAGGTCTGATTCATGGCATGTAGTGGGATAAGCCATGCTACCTGGGGCAGCTTAGCTGACAGCTGCCCCTCCTGTGAGCCAGCACAAAAGGGCTGAGTAACAGGCAGCCTCAGGCCTGGGCAACACCTGAAAGAAGAGGCTGGAGGACAGGCAAGCTGGACAGCCGGAGAAAACATTGGGAATTACAGCAGCAGTGACAGATCGACGTGGATGAGAGCAGGCGCCTCTCCCCAGGGCAGCGGCTAATTCCCAGTGGGGAAAGCCGTGTGGGCAATACATGGCAACCCGCTCTCCATGACAGCCCGCTGCATCGCCACGGTGGGCACTGCCTCCGTCCTGACGAGAACGCGCTGCACTGCCTCCCGCCCTCAGGACGCCAAGGCTGGGGGCAAACGGGATGCTTTCCTGCCTCCGTGCATCACAATCCCTAGCAGCCACCAGATCCCTTCTCTGATCCCTGCTCTGGGGAGAGTGTGTCTGCGTGTATATTTCTACCACCAGAAGCAGCCTCATCTAACTCCACACATCTCACAGGGGAACACACTGTTAGGCCCCAGTTCAGCCAAGCACCAAGGACCTTGCCCAAGCCCCACTGATAACAACCCAAGCTTCAAACCGAAGCCAGGAGCACTGCAAACAAGCTCTCTGGCTTTGCTGAACTGAGGCTTTTGCTTGGACTTGGTGCTTTAGAAGGAAAACCTTTCAGCACAGAATGTTTTGGTGTCTTTCTTCTCCCATACACCTTCTTGCACGTCGTAAGGGAAAGGAGATTAAAAAAAAAGGGGGAAAGATCAAATACACCCAGAGCGCAGTCAGTGTTTTAGAGAAAGCAGCAGCGCCTTCCAGACTATGACATGGAAACAACGAGGATTCCAGGATTAATTGGCCAATTCACAAAGCTCAAAGCACGAGGGGGGCGGGGGGGGGATAATAATAAATCAAAACCCACAAAGGATTAAAAAATAAGAGACAGCGAAGAAGAGAGAGAAAGAAAGAGAGAGAGGAATTAATGACACTGAGACAGCAAAGGAGGAAAGGGCTGCAGACCTGGCACAGAGCGCATGTCCTCATTCCGTCCGTCAGCAGCAGTTATGGGCATAGCAGCAGGTGCGCTTGCACTGGCATTCAGAGAGTTAAAAGCATTGGCATTGGCACTGAGAGGCGAGCGCTCTTCCCACTGTTCGTCATATTTACCCATTAGGGCCTTCCTAATTATTGCCTCCAACCCCATGTTGGTACTGGAATTTTCTTGAACCGACTGGCTTCTACAACTGATTAGCCCTGGGAGATACGGAAGGGGGGAGAGGAGAGATGGGGGGTGGGAGATGGGTCGAAGGGAACCAAATGAGAAGAAAGATTGGGGGAGGGAGAGGGAAGGGGGAAGAAAGGAGACAAAGGAAGAAACAAACAGTCAGCACATTCTTGCAAAGCAACAAACGTCGTCATCTTGTTCTTTAAGCTCTGCAGGGCGCACCAGCCCTCCGCCCCGACCCGCCCCAGGGCTCGGCGGGAGCTGGTGTGCATGCGTGTGTGTGTGTGGGAGGGAGGAATCAAAGCTGCCCCCTGATTTTGGTTTCCAGGGTCCTGAACATGAATGAGGGCTCCCAAACTAACGGGGAGAGAAGGGGACTTCCAGCTGGGCCTGTGACTTAAAAGACTCCTCATTCAGTACAAAAGGGTTGTGGCAGGGTGCTGGAGAAATTTAACATTAAAAAAATAGCTATGCAGGGGGCCTGGCAGATGCCCTGGGGACTGAGGAAGGTCTGCTTCAGCTGGAGGCACAAGTGTCTCGGGGGACAAGGAACGACAGCCAAATTCAGTTGTGCACCCTGCTGTTCTGGGCACACACACGCAGGAGAGGGCCCTGCCGGAGAGCTCTGCTAGTCCTCTTCTGGGGTTGGTCCATCCTGAGTGTGGGGGAGAGGGGAAAGAGGCAGCCAGGAGGAGGACATCCTTCAGTCTCTCCTTGCGCTGAGGAATTCCTTCCCAGTCCCCACCCCCAGTCCCAGTCTGGAGTCTGCTGCCCGCGGGGCGGAGGCCCCCACATCTAGGGTTCAGAGGTCTTTAGAAAACAGGCTGCAGAGACGGAGTGGCGTGTCGGAGTGATTGTGAGTCGTCAGAAGCCATGCAGTTATGGTGCAGCGCCGCACAGGGACCAAGGGTCAGCCACACGGCCATCATTCCCAACGCGCCGGTTACAGGAAACGAGCAAGGGCAAAAACACAGACATGAAGGTACGAACTCCTCCCATGCCCCCCTAGTCCCCAGCCCCAGGCCTGGGGCCACGTTCACCCCCACTCTCGGATCAGCTCCCTCAGCACCATGTGGACGGCTGGCTTTCTGAGTCAGGAACCTGCAGCTCCGGGACCTGCTTCTGGTATACATGATCTCCCTCTTTGGAAAGGAAGCACACTACCACAAGTCAACTTTAACCAGAGGGGAGACCATTTCTAGAGGTCTCCCCTCTGCCGCCCATACAACCTCTTGTCTAACCCTGTAGCTCCCTGCGACACAGTGGTCTTTAGGATGCACAAAACGCAGGTCTGGGTCACAGCCAGCGGGACCCCCTGATCTAGCTCTCAGCAGAAGTCAGCAAAACGGCTGCGAAGGGCTCAAAGTGCGACTCTTTTGTCACCACCTCCCTCTGCCAACACATAACTCTTAAAGGAAAGCTTTTCTAAGGTGCCTCTTCCATGCAGATGCCACAGAAACTTGCTGCTTACACTGAGTCCTTGGGTCGGGGGTTTAAAAACAAGTGGAAGGGGCTGGGAAGAGATGGCAGGCAGGAGCCCAGCTTTCCAGCAACGCAATGCAAGGAGGTGCCACAGGTAACATGTCATACCTCCACCATGCAGTGGAGCTGGGTGAAACTGCAACCACCAAAACAGTAGGTTCCTTCTCCTGTTGCTGAACAGCAACTGCTTCTGTGCTCAATCCTGTCTTATGTGCATTCCCAGAGAAACACCACTGTCGCCAGCACTCCTACACTGGGAGTCAGCTGAGAAAACTATGTTCCTCTGTGCTTTGGTTTGAGACAGAGAGAAAATTAATACCTCTGGATAACTAGGGGAGCGTGGAGTAATATAAGTGTGCGTGTCTAAAGTGCATTACGCATATGAACACTCTGCTACCTGGGGAAGTAGGCATCATGGTATTTGTAGAGACACATATCTGAGCTGGAAAGAGGCAAGCCTTTATGGAAAGAGGTCCAACAGGGCTGCAACTGAAGCCTGGACAATCCCTGGAGAGACGATCCTTTTGGGAAGCCCAGTCCCACTGGCTCCTCTCCGCTGTAATCAAGAGGGTTTTTAGATTCCATAAGAGCAAGCTGCACTGTCAGCAGGATGAGAAGGGGTAATACTATCCAGGGATGAAAGCCTTTCCCTGTTGCTACAGAATACATTGCTGTCACCTGCACTGACTCCCATCTCCCCTGTGCACTGCACAGGACAGGATGTTGCACACCTCAGTAAGAGGATGCTACCCCTCCGTCCTGTCCTGCCATCTCCCACTCTCAGCGTGACATCCTGCCTTATTATCTTTCCAGCCTCTCGATGTTGCGTGCACCATTAGAACTTCTTCCCTGTTGGTGGCCCAAGGTCTCAGACCAACCTGAGAGACCACGGGTCAAGGTCATCTCTGCTGGAAGGTTTTACTTCTTCCCAAAAATTCTGAGAAATTCAAGACTTTAAAAAGAACTGGTCTTTGATGTGTCCAGCTCTGCAATGCCATTCCCAAAGCAGGAATGACAGTGTGTATGTATTCCTCTATCACACCAAACCTCTACTGGGTCCCAGTGCCAAAAGACTCCTGAATCAGCTGAATCTCCTCTTCATCTCCCGTGAATTCTGCGCAGAGTGTATGGGAGCGCAGGAGGTAGGATAGGGATATGCCGTGACAGTTACCTGTTCCGGTAATTGCTGGCATGTTGAAAATCTCTGTCCCGGGCTGCCCAACATCTGGAAGAAGACAAAGAAGCCCTTCAGTATGAAAAGCAGCATGCAGCAGTGAACTTCAGGGGGAGCTTTTCATTTCATTCAGAGGGACTTCCCTTCCTGAACCCAAAAGGATGTCAGTATATTTGACATGAGGCTGGAGGTCCACATTTAATTACACAAAATAACAAAACCTTGGGCCAGGCTTGAGTGAAGGGTGGATAAGATGAGGAATGATGCTTGAGGACTAACAATCCATCCTCCTCCCTATTTTTACAGCAAGGCTTTCTTGGGAAACACAGCTCTGAAATCAGGGGCCTCCAAGACCTGACCAGTCCACTTGAAAGCAGATGTTCTCCCACTGTGGTCCAAAAACCTTTAAGGGCCTTTCCAGATGGCAAGTAATAGAGACTTGGGAAATTCGATACCTTGAGAGAATGCATCTTACCAAGTGGGCCAGGGACTCAGAGCATCAACCACAGGCTGGATATAAACCCTTTGACAATGCTGCAGACCTCCACACAGCCCTGCTGATGCCCCCAGCTCCTTCCCCCACTCTGGCACTGTCCCTCTGGGGAGTTAAGCTGGGGTAACAAAGCCTCTGCCCTGCCTGTGGAGTCACCAAGGTCTCGAGTTCTCATTTCCCTCAAACAGCTTTTCTTTCCCCACAGACACAGCGGTGGGGGCGGGGAGGGGACTCTGAGTCAATATTTTCCCTTAGCTGAGCTGTTTGGCTTGGGTATCACTTTCCTTGGAATAACAGCCTGTCTCATCAAACAGAAGGCGTTTCCTATTTCTGTCTATTTTCCCCTGATAAGGAAAGGAGCGGAAGGTCATGGAGTGCAGTTACACATCCCTGCAGGGCCATAACAATACAGTTGGATCATGGCAACGTCTTATATGGGGCGAGACAGCTCAGCCCCTCTTATCCATTGCAGCTGCTGTAAGATGGATTCAAATTGAATTAGTATCGACTGTACAATGCTGGGGCTAAATTAAATTATGATCCTATCTACTCTATTAGTGCTTAATGAAGGCAGGGGATGAATTTCTAATACCAGTCAGCCCGGCTGTTTTTTCAGGGCTGTACCAATATTGATGCAGGGATTAAAGTCGCCTTCTGACAGAGGCATCTTCAGGAAGCAGAACCCTTCCCGGTTGGATGCTCATTAAAATGTCAATTGCTCTTAAGCCTCCTCTGTTCTCTACTTGTTATTCTGTGCGGGTGAACGGGGCCGGACTGACAGCTGGGGAAGACAGAGGCCCAACTGGCTGGAGCACAAGCTTCTTCCAGTTGCTACCTGCTCATGGGCCACAACTGGCTTGGGGAAAGAGTTTCGTGGGAACCTAGCTCTCTCGGTGAAATATCCATGGGTTTTGGGGGTGAAGTTCATCTGACCTGAATATCAGCCCTAATAAACGGTGTGACCCCTACACGAGGGCCCTGAAACATTTGCTTTGTGATCTCTTCGGCACATGGTCTCCCTGCTACACTCTTTCCCCTTCGTGGCTGTAAGCAGTGGAAAGACCCTGGATGAATGCATCTCCTGCCCCCTTGTCCCAAATGCACGTGGCCACTGCACAGGCCCTTCGCTGCGGTACATGAGGCAACGATAACACACAGCAGAGGTGGAGAAAGGGCTCATACACTTGGATTTTGAAACCGAACAAAACCCAGTAGGCTGAGAGGGTCGGATGGAAAAATTTGCAACCCTGGACCTGCAGGGGAAATTGCCTTCAGATGACCAGAATCTGTACAACAGGCTCCTGCAGCCACATCGGAGATCATCTTTCCTTTTTTGTTTCCTCAGGGCCTTTCCATCCTGCTCTCACCCCCGCCACAATCAAGTCATAGTCTGGACGCCTTACTGTACTCCGTCTCACTCTTGTTGGTTGTGCTGAGCTTCTTGATGATCTCCTGCTTTTTGGACTTCACCATGGCGGAGTTGCTCTCGGTCAGTTTGCTGAAGAAGGCAGGGGGCTGGGTGTTGTTTCCTGGGGATTTGGAGCCCATTCTGCAAAGCAGGCGGCCGTCAGAAACAGGTGTAGGGCGTAGGACTCGCATCTTCCTGCCTACAGAACCCCAGCCTGGTAACGGCACTGCACCCAGAACCTGCCCCTACGCCATCCCGCGACCCGGGATCCCCGGCTTACACCACTGAGTCTGGCTGTTCTCTCCAGCCCTGTGCTTCAGGTACAATACAACGAAATGCTCCTAAATACTGAGTAATGGCCTATTCCTCCCTCTTAAACCTGACCACAGACTGGCTGGGACACAAAACTCCTGGCTGGAAGAGAAGTTCTTCTGACCTTGTTATTTCTACCCTAGAATTAAAGAGCCCAACCAGATTCACTTCTCTGCCCTGAAGTCCTCTAATATGGAAGTTGGCCCTATTTGCTCAACCCAGTTTTTAAGCAGACAGGTGACATGGCCTCACAGGAGGGACTCAAGGCAGGTTGGCGTTTGCTAGGGCAGGGGGCATCTGAACTAACGTGAGGGACTGACTGGTCTCTACTGGAACAAAATGGAGAAAGTTGGCTTCTACCTCTCAGTCATGCCTCCACATACTCTAGCAGGAGATAACAAACCTGACAACGGTTTGGTACTGTTGTAATGGCACAACAGGCTCAGGCTCAGGCCCTGGCAGGCTTTCCCAGGGACAGTGGGAGTACAAACTTCTGGGAAAGGAGGAAGTCGCTGCACTGCTTTTGTAGCATCAGGGTAGACAGCAAAGTCCCCCACTGCCTTCCCCACTGTTGCCAGTTACCTTTGCTCCATTGTCTCTCCTTCCCGGTACAAGAGCGGGTACGAAGCACTCTTCATGTGCTCTGGCTCTCCCATGCCGTCTGGTGGCGACACAGGCTCAATGCCGTTGTCTGGTGCCCCCACTGCAGATGCTTTGCTCTGCTCGGGAGACCTGAGGATGGGGCAAGGAGATGTTGTCAGCCCATGGCAATGCTCCGAAATCCCTGCTTGGCCGGGCAGGGTGAAGGGGCCATGAGGGATTAAGAGGGTCCAATAACACGGAAAGCTTCCTTGTGGGGCAAGGTGAAAAGATGCCATTCTCAAAGGAGTGGGTAGCTCTGCCTACTTTTCACAGTGTCCTTCACATCAGGAGGCTGGAGCCCAGAGGGACCCCCAGGGCTCCTGGTGGCTGTGGTGCCATCCTGTCCTGAGCCCAGAAGTACGTTTCTGGCACAGAAGGAACTAGGTGAGGCCAAGGCAGGTCCCATGGGAAAAAGAGCCAAGCTCAGGAAAGCACTGGGGCTGAGCCTGGAGGCCAGCATTTTTCTCGGAGGGCTTTGTCCAGGCTGGGAAAAGAAGGTGCTTTTTAAGAACAGGCTAAAAATCTCAGCACAGACAGTGCCCAGCTGCAGTTTCCTCGCACATCAGTGAGAAACCCAGGGCAGGAGCCTATGATTCCCATTGACCTGGGAAGCTTTTGTGAAGAAAGCTTGCCCAGGCCACACCAGGACTGCTGTCTGTGCTGGCTCCTGGGGTAACACCTGCACCATGTTCCCCTGGGCACAGCCTATGTGAGCAGGAATGAGCTCCAACTCACAGAGGGCCTGGAAACTGCCCCCCCACACCCTGCAACCTCACCTTTTGCCCCCTTCATTCTGCAGGGAGATTTTGGAGGCTGGTATGTGCTCTTGGGGCAGCGGGAGATAGGCCTCACTGGGGGTGCGACGCAGGTCCAGCACGGGGCACGTGGCTCCAGGGAAGGAGTAGACAGGGGGCTGGATGTGGGGGCTGATCTGCTGAGGGTGATGGCGCGTGTAGTCTTGGGTGATAACCTCCTAGAGGAAGAAAGCCCTCGAGTCAGCAACTCAGTTTCTGAGCCCTCACAATAGCCTGTGGGAGTGGGAGAAATGGGGTTGGGTGGACGGGGCCCTTCTGGGATTGCCCGTGCCTTGTTTCTCCTCTCTCAGTGCATGAAGTGACAGGGTGGGCAGGGACCTCCAGGGTCCTCCAGGAGGAGAAAGAGGCTAATTACATTGATGTGCTGAGCCAGGGTGACGACCCGCTGATGTCCCTTGAGGTTCTGGGCCGAGGGTGGCGGCTGCCCCTGGGATGGCTGACCTTCGGGCAGCTGGCGCAGGTGCTGCACGTGAGCTCCTTCAGTCATCGAGGGCTTCAGAGCAGCTAGGAAGAGAAGAAGCAGCCGTGACAACACGGGGCTATGCACTCCCACTGCCCCAGCATGGATTTCCATTTTCTCCCTGTAATCACTTGACATGAGACCGCTGATTCCTTACGAAAGGGTTAACCCGCAGCAACGGCACAGCCTGCGGGGACACGACAGAGCTCGGGTGTAGGAGCTGGGAGTCACGAGCCCTGGCATACAGCCCCCAACCGCGCCTGTGACTTGCTGAGTGACCCTGACCAGGCCACTCATACTCCCTGATGCCTTGGTTTTCTCTTCTGCAAGATGGGCTTTCTGATATTCACTCATCGTGCATGGACCACTGAGCAGCTGGGAGGCAATGGGTGGGGTTTGGAAAAGACTCTGAAAAGCAGAAGCCACTTGTTGGCACCTAAGTGAGACCTCCCCGCTTTGCAGAGCCACTGCTCAGAGTTGGCATTTCCGGTAAGGCTACGGGGAGGACAGTGGGCGAGCTCAGGTCCGGCTGCGGTTATTTTCCTGCCACAGTGCGAGCTCCACAAAATACGCACAAGCAGGTGCAAGCAGACTAACAAGCCTGAGGAGGCCTGATGCTTCTCCTGCTGCTCATGTCTTCCCATCTCCCACTCCTCCCTCAACCTGTCTGCACTCCTCGGCCATGAAAGGAAACAGAGCCCTTTCTGCAGCCCCGGTCAGCGGGCCGGGCTGACACCCCACCCTGCCTGCTACAGGCTTTCTCTTTCCCCATTAACACACAGCAGCCACCTGGAGAGGCACTGGCCTGGCTCCCTTCTCTGTCTGCGAGCATCACCTAGAGGCCTTATGAGGACTTGCTGTGCTGGATGCTGCACAAATCCGTGGTGACACCTTCCCCAGGACAGCAGTGAGTCTTTGCAAGGCGTGTGCACTTGGAGAGGCCCCTCATAGACTTTATTCACACAAGCTTCTGCTTGCTGAGACTGTCCGCTTCCATCAGCCTGCACCGGTGCAGGGAATACAGGTAGCCCACAGCTTAGGCCTGCAATACACAGGCCCTCCTAATCCAGGAAAAGGACCCACCCTCACTCTTGAGGCTAGCAGCCTTCAACTAGGCTATGGGCTGAGGCACGGTGAGCTCCAGGTCCTATCAGATTCCCCCTGCAGTACCAGCAGCCATGGCCCTCACCTTGCTGCTTCTGCCTCATGTCGTGCTCTCCGTGCCCTTTCTCCACGTCCTGCAGCAGCTTTGCCCCTTTCTCGTGGGAGATGCTGGGCGAGCTCACGGGGCTCACTGCTTCAATGCCATCGGGGCTGTAGCCTCCGTGGAAGCCTGGGGGAAGGGAACAAGGGCCTTTATTCTGCAAGCTGCCTATATTCCAGCTTACACTACCTGCAGTGGCTGCCGCAAAAACAGGATCCTCCTATCCAGCAAAGAGGGGAAGGAAATCATTAAGCAATCTCTCAGGACAAGCACCGGCCCAGCAGTCGCTTCTACAGGTCTCCTCAGTATTGGAGGGGACAGTGCCTTTTGTGAGCGTGCACGAAGGCGCATCGCTTTCTACTCGCATCGCCGGGAAACTCAGGGGACAACCGCTGGGGACAGGAGAGACAGAGAGGAATGTGCACAGAGCCAAACTCGCTGCTCTTCACAAACGTGGGTTCCACAAATACTGAAAAAATAATATAACATTTTCCTATAGAGCTGGAAACCCACCAAACAGTTCATCACTACAGCATGGGAACCAGGAAGCAAATTTGATTAGCATGAATTTTTATCTTACCCATGAGTGAGGTTCAATAAAATCAACCAAAGCTGTGCACAGCGTGGGAAACGCACTGCTTTTACACAGAGCCAAAGTGCTGTTTCCACAGGTAGGTCTCCAAAGTGCATCACAAAGGAAAGGCAGCACTGCCAGCCCTGGCAACCGTGCATGCTCAAAAAGTGAGAGCCAGGCCTAAGGGCTCCTAAGTCTGGTTTAAAATTCCTGAACTGAAGTACGCATTTGCTTTCCTCTGGTTTCTGGAAAGGGGGTAATTCTGTGTCTCCTACAACTGGAAAACCTTGAAGAAGACACTTGTATTTATCCTTGCCTGGACGTGGGGAAGAGGAAAACATGAGAAAGACCAGGAGTGGTTCTAAAAGCTTGGCTGGGAAAGGACTGAGAGAAAAGACTTTACAAGGCAACATAGAGCCTCCTCCTAATTTTGGCTCTTCAGTTCGAGGAACATAGTCCTCCTGCTTCTTAGCCTAGGTGAGCAAATGTAGAAGCAGAACGCAGCCAGTCTAAGGGAACCTGTTTTAAAGCAGCGCTGCATGGCAGCACGGTGAGGTCAGGGTCCCTCCATCCTTCTGGTGGTGGAGCATTCTTGGCTGTGATGTGGGCTGTAAGGGCCCAATGGCAACGACTGGGATCACTGGATGAGGCAAGGGTACGGAAGGGGAGATTCAGATATCAGAAAAGGTCTCCCCAGCCCATGGCCTGCTCTGCATTTAGGTTACATGCATGGGGGTTTGCCACAGGTGCCCAATGGCAACACATACGAGGTGCACAGAGATAATGCTGACTGGCACAGAGGCACTGGTTGCAAGCACAACCCCAGAGTAGGATACTTTGGGGGCAAAATGACAACTGTGGGCGTGGGGACAGGCACACACCTAGGTACAGCCCCTCCTGGACAAACGCTACTGCACATCATGTCCTATGCTGCTGTGTTTCACCTCCGCTATAACTGCATCGCATTTGTAAGCTAAGCCACCTCTGCCCCAACACTGCCCATCTTTTTTTCCTGTAGGGGCCATCACCACGGTATCTTCATGCTGATATATTACATTAGATTTGCACTGAGAAATTCCTTTGCAAAGCACTCTGGGATTCATTGCATTCAAAGGTACCATCCAAGTCTAAGCCGTCCTTGTGCAGCCGACAACCATCCCGTAGGGCCTGCACTTGCCTGCCCCAGTGCTGTTTGAATCACGACTCATCATTTGTTAGCACAGACCAGGGGTACAAACATATTTCTGCACTGCTTTAAAGGGCAGAGGGGAGGCTGCCCCTGAGATGCTCTCACCAGCAGTTACAACCCGACATTACCTCTGCGTGATCTTGTAATAATGTAAGTGCAGCTAAAACTGCTGGATCCCGACTGAAACTGGATTGGCATTGGAGCAGTGTTGTTATACTCGCATCACTACAGAATTATGCAGATGTAACAAGCTGCTTCACAACAGCTTTGATCAATACAATTGTTACATCTGTCTATACCCCATACTAGCAATTCTAAGGTTTGTGAAATCACGGCCACCCCCAACCCCTTTAATAAATGAATTGAAGAGGGTCAGCAAAGAATTGGCAATGGGAGAATTAAAAGAGAGAAGGGAAAGGGGTATAAGACCCTTAAAAAGAATGAATACTATTAAAAAAGGCTGGAACAACATAAATGATTTTAAAAGGTAAATAAATGCATGAGGAAGTGGAAGAAGCCAAACACCAAAACGTGCAATTAAAAAAAAAAAAAAAAAGCTATATATATATGTATATATATATTGTTTTTAGGCCACGAACTCGGACTCTCACCACCCCCTCCAATTTCTTACCATCACTAGCGGAGTCGTTATTTAGCGAGCCTCTTTCTCGCTTCCCCTTATCGCAAGAAATTTGACGCATGATAATCACATCTATGAAGTTGGCCGCTGTCATGGTGGTCTTACCGAGTGCTCGGAGCTCCTGTTCCTGCATTGAAAAGGGTTTACTTTGACTCTTTTCTCTACTGTGCTGCTCATTGACCGAAGCTGCATGCTGCTGTTCCAGGGGTGGATGGTGCTGCTGGTTTTTCCCCTGTCCTCTGCTATACGGCTGAGAAGAACCTGGCCCAGAGACTGGTAAGGGCCTAGACTCCGTGGCTTTAATAGGTGAAGATGACTGTTCTAGGTGCGTCCCACTGGGCAGTTTTGAGGTGTATAAGTTGTTGTCAGTCTGGGGGCGTTCTACCTTGGCTTCCCGGGCCCTTGATGACTCTTTTTGCAAGGTGGATGGGTCCATCATGGCTGCGTAGCTGTCCATGGGCGAGCGCAAGGCAGATGCCGGGGGGAAGCCTGCAGAGCGTATCGGTGACGTGGTAGTGGTGGAGGAGGATCTGGAAGGCAGATTAAGAACAATGATCAATGGATAGTAGAACCACGGGGCAAAGAGAAGCAGCAGCCGTGAGTCTAACCCAGCCCTCGACTCCCCAGATAGATCCTGCTATCAGAAGCAGATGCAGGCAAGGTTGTGAGCGAGCAAACCTAGCTCAGGTCCCTGCTGCGAGTGATTCCTGGCACTGTGAAAGACAGGAATCCGGCCCTCCATCGATCTAACCAGTGCAGCTCATTCCCCCATTTGTATTTGCAACCTCAGGCTGTGCTGCCCATAAGGCAGGCACAGGAACAGTGGGGCAAAATACCAGAGTGCATCAGGAGGGCTGCCTTTGGCTTCCCGCTAAGAACCAGCTTGGAGTAAAAAATCCATCGATGGCACCAACTACACATAAGATGAAGTAAGCTTGTGCTCGCTCACAAGAGCACATACACTTCTGATTCAGCTAGTCCATAAGGTACATGTCTGCATTGCCTTCTACCAGCTAAATGCACATTTCTGCCATGACTGCCTCCGGGATAATCACTGTGCAAGACTATCAGCTGGAAAGAAAAAACAACAACCCTTACACAGTAAACTGCTCGTTCAGCCCCTGGCTGAAGAAGAACAGAGCTGGGCTCTGGTTATACCCATTTGTTTAATTCTTGGCAGCACCTTCCGGCAAAAGACATCGGGAGAGGAAAAGAACCTGGTTTCAAAGTTGGACCCAACATACTATCTCCTGCTAGGGCCTACTCCTGTCCTCACTGAAATCAAGGGGAAAAAACCCTCCCTCTGACTCTAGCACAGCAGGATTAACTGATTTAACAGCCCCAAACCCTCCACGCCTAGAAAAGGGAAGCAAGCAGCAAGCCCCATACATACCGCAGGACCGAGGGGGTGGGGTTATCCGAGGACAGGATCTTCATGCCTGTGTTGTGGAGCACGCTGGGGCGCTGCTGGACAGTGTCGTGGGTGCGGGGCGAGACGGGAGAGTGCTGGTGGCTATGAGAGTGCGCGGATGAACGGCTGCTGCTCTGCTCGGTACCTGTAAAAACGCAGCAGAGAATCTGATCAGGAAGCAGATGTGAAAAGCCAAGGGGCCGGGGGAAGACCGGGCAGAGCAGAGACCTAAGCCAGGTGCACTCGGAGAAGTCTTCAGCTCAGGTCCCTAGTGGGGGAGGTCTGTGCCTGGGGCTCTTCCATGCCTACCTGGCCTCCAGATGGGGGCATGCTCCACTGTGGTGGCTGTGAGCATGGATTTCTCCCGCTCCCTCTCGCGTTCCCGCTCCCGCTCTCGATCCCGCTCCCGCTCGGAAGCTGACGCTCCCGTCTGCTTGGTCAGGTGGGTGGGACCTCCTGAAATTCAAAGAAACCCAAGTCATATCATCGGCACAGCCCTCTTCTAGTGCCCTGGAATGGGCAAACCAATAAAAAACAACGAACGTTTTGGTTTGGGAAAGGTCGGGTTCAATAAAGTAAACCGTTCATCTCTGCGTTCTAGCACGTTTCACTGAAAATAACGAGCAACGACGCAAACTGACAAGATGTGTCAGTAAAAGCTGCTATTAATAACACTTCTTAGTTATTTAACTAGTCCTAGGGTCAAAAGGGACTTCAAGGGTCATTAAGACCAATCACAATAGAGTACTATAACACAGCAAGAGTTGAAGATGCTAGTATTTTTAGTTCGCTCTATAGCTGAAATAATTAAGGACAGCTGCTACTTAGGCCCTATTGATACACCTTTTCTTCTTTTCTAGAGCTAAGTGTGCAATGACAGACCAGTTGGATACGCTGCATTACAACACAGGAACAGGCGATACCTATCCAAAAACCTCTCTCTCACTGGGGCTGTTACTGCTGGCAACACAAAATAATAGAACAATATGAGTAGGAGTAACTTAAACAGCAGCTTTCGGCCATTAATGCCAACAGATAGTTTGAGGGGCAGCACCCTTTACCACCACGTGGCTTCATTTGTGTAAGGAAGGTGCTCTCAGGTAGAGACAACAGTCTGAACTACAAAGAGAAGCTGCAGATTCACAACCAGAAGCCCAGAGGCTTCAGATGGGTTTTCAGTCTGCTGATATGGATCCCGGGCAAACAACCACGGGCATTTCTAGTTGGCAATGCCTACATTGTGGCCCTTACCTGGGGAGAGCGGGGAGCTGCTGTGTCGGTTGCTGAAAGCTTGCGGGGTGCTGTGCATGTAGGTGATTCGGTCCATGGGGGGGGCAGAGGTGCCAGGTGTGGGTGGTACGAGGACAGGCAGGTGTGGCACTTGAGACAGGTCGATTATTCCTACAGAGAGAATGGAAAGGCACATGAGGATGATGACAGGGGTCACAGGGTTCAGCCATGGCAGCAAGGTCTGAGGGGGAGACCAACAGCACATGCCTCCCTATGATGGCTGCTAAGGGGATAGGACTGAGACAGCAGGCAGTCTGAAAAGCTATTTTCTGAGCTGCGTTGATAACTGTGGAACCAGAAGACAGCCAGGGCGAAAGCCCCATACAGGGTCCCAGCATGTCACCTGGCCACCACAGAAATCCTACGTCTCAGGTGTAAATGCCACCCATGCTTCACTCAATGCCCTTCACCCAGCGTGGACAGTGGAACCCGGCGCAATGCCCCTGCCTAATGGAACAGCCTCTCTTGGGTCTGAACATTGTAAATCTCAACCCTTCAGCCCCCACTCCCACCAAACGGCAGGCCTGGCTACCTGACGCAGACACGCAGTGACACCGAGTGGGACCGTGGCTGCTACTAATTTAGGCTCCACTCGCTAACAGTGCAACAAAATACACGCACACAGGGATGCACGGACAGCATGCGCTTCTCTTATCAACCCCCACGCAGCACTTGGAGAACATTTTTTTTTTCCTTTTACTCTTGAAAGAGCTCTCCAGGCACGTAAGGGCCAGATTGTGGGATCCTTTCCCGTGCCAGCAGCATCACCAAAGTCAACGGGGCTGCTTTTGAAAGTGCTTCCCACAGGGAGCAGCAGCTCCACAATCTGGACCCGCACTAATTAATCCTTCTGCCTTCCCTGAAAGCTTTCCTCGCCTCGTTTCCAGGGAGCAGATTCAGATCTGGTCCTCCATTCTACCAACGCCCCGGCTCGCAACAGCACCTATCTGGTTCAAGTTCACGCTCTGTTGCTCCCTTGTTCAGCTCTAAATGGCACGGTCCCAATAGCTTCCAAAACACTTGCCACCCATCCTGTGCCTGCCCAGCTATGGGTGACGGGAGAAGAAAAGCAGGGCAGAGCAGAAATGATGATCTCACGAGGTCCCTTCCAGCCCTACACTTCTGTGAGGGTACACCCATGCATGACCACCAGAAAGAAAAGCCTTGCCAGCAGTTAGCTGCAAAAAGGTCTAAGAAGAGGTCAGCCCAAGGAATCCCAAAGCGACCTACTCTGCAGATACAGGAATCATTATTTCACTTGCCACTCATAATCAGCCCCTTTTTGGGGGTGGGAGGTGGGACAGAGTGCGGCAGCTGGTTCACAGCCAGCAGCGACTAAATAGTTTAGGACAGGAAGTGGGGATCAGGAATGCACCCAAGACTGCAGGGCACTGTAGGGGGACGGAGTCTAGCCAGAAGGGGACCAGGCCGGCAAAACAACGCTGCAGGATCCCGGATGACCCCAAAGGCTGGGAATTCGGGCGGCTCGGAAAGATGGCTTCAGCAACAGTCACCGGCTGCCCTCTAGAGCTGGACTGCAGCATTGCCATCAGGATCAGATGGGAGCAGAAAGCACCCTCACCTCTCCCTACCAAAGGGGGTGGATGGAGGGGGACAGCCTCTCATCCAAGTTCTGACCAAGCCCAGCCTTCTTCAGCAGGCAGTGGCTCATCGGATCACAACCCAAGGTCATACAGCTACATCTAAAGCAGCCTCAAGAAACCTAACGTGCTGTCAAGAACAGCAAGAAAATAACTTGTCTCCATGCAAAGCATTCAAGGACTGCTGAACCAGGTGAAACCAAAGTATTTCTGCACTTCAGGGCTATGCCACCAGCTTGATTTCTACCACAGAACCAGCAATGGCTCCTCCACGAGGGACCTTCCCCCGAGGCAGACCGTGGGCTGTGCTGCCCTCAGCACCTTCAGACCCAACTGAGCTACATCCTTTGAGAAGGAAAAACGGCCACCCAGGAACCCCGGACAGCTTCATACTTCGAGGACCTGCTGCATAGTTGAGAGCCAGAGAAGGCTCGCGAGGGGAGAGTCCACGCAGCATGTCTGCCCGCTGCACCATGGCTGAGGCGGCGGCAGCGTTGTGGTGCATCTGCTGGGAGGTAATGTAGTCGTTGATGATGGTCTGCCTGTTCTCCATGGCGGCTGTGTCTGGGTACCCTCGGATGAGGTATGGAGGGTAGAGGTGGGAGTATGTTGGGCTCGGAGCAAGATGCCTGGGCAAGTAGTAAGCAGCAGCTGAAAGGAAAGATTTAAACAGGTCAGTCTCCCCTGAAACATGGGCTGAGAAGCAAGCTCAAAAACTCACAAAAAACATGGAAATACTGGCTTTACATGGTGGGCTAATTCAGGGACTGATAGAGGCCTGATTCAGCAAGCATGTGGGCTCTATCCATCTGCCCTTCATGCTGGGGGGCAACACCAGTGAGCCAGTACCCTGCTCACCCTGCCCTAGGTGGCTACCAGACCTCGGACATCAGCTACTGAGGGCCCAAGGGTGGAGGAAGCCAGGAGGGCTTTTTAGCTGCCTCAGGGACTTAAAATGGCAAAGTCTGCACTGGCACTGTGCCTGCTGAAAAGATAGGGAGGTACTCAGCCAAGATCAGGGGGGGAGCTGTGCTGGATGAGAGCTCACATGAGAGATGGCTGTGGGCAACAGAGGCTAATCACGGAGCAGGCAGGAGAGTTTCAAAAGTTGTGAAATGGGACTGTTGAAAGCCAGAGGATGGGAGGTTTGGCTTCATCTCACTGTGTAGCTCACAACAGACTGGGCCAGGCTTCAAGTCTCTTACCCTGCTGTAAATGCAGAGCAGCCCCCGCCCTCCGTCTCCGGGGTGGGCATAGGCTGAGAGGAGAGCGGACAGCAGAGTAACTGCGTGCTTCCACGGCCAGCCGGGGGCTGCTCGAGACAGCTCGCGCCCCCAGAAAGGAGTACCTGCTTCCAGTTGGATTCCCCTGGGGATCGCGGCAGGGTCGAAGGCCAAAGGAATGTGTCCCCGGTACAGGTCGACGCTGCTCACTCCCCGCAGCAAGTGTTCGTACGGCGACATGGGGGGGTGGTGGTCCGAGACGGTGGCGTGAGGGGACTTGGAGCTGGACATTTCTCTCGGCGTGGGGGTGATCTTTCTGTCCTGGGACACTGGCTTCCCAGAAGTGATACTCCCTGCAGGAGCAAAGGAAATGAGTCAGAGGAGCCAACGCTCGCAGCCAAACTCTCTGCTCAGATGGGCATGCCTGGCTCCCGCGGAGCTCAGGGGAGCCTTCCTTCCTTGCGCCATTGTTCTGATTTCACAGCACATTGTGCGAGCGCCTGGGGGCCTTGGCGAGGTGGAAGCCTCATTGTGCTGTGCGTCCGAGGGGAGAGTTTGGTGCACGGTTTGAACAATCGCCTCTTGGGCTAGAAACCAAGGCCCCCGCCCTGGCGCACGCATTGAGCCTGATGTAAGAGGGAGGCAGGCTGAGGCGGATCTGTTCACATCTCCTGGGCCCACTTCTACTCTCGGTGCACCCGCTTTTGTGGGCTCCAATAGGAATGGCCTACGCTTTGCTGCAGCTGGTGCCTGCCCCATGGTACAGCACAGCACGTGCCGTAGAGGGTGGGATTTCAAAAGCACAGCGTACCTTAGGTGGTCATGCCCCATGGACAGGCATTTGCATCGACTCTAATAAGAGTGCTCCACATCCACTCTGCCCAGCGGCTTGTGCTGAATCTCACGTGCTCTGCAAGATCCCACCCTTCAATCCTACCCTGCTAACTGCATGGAGCTGGATGCAGTACAGATGCAAGAAGCAACCTGCCAGCTCACGCATCCTTTGGTAACAGCAGTCCTGACAGCCAGACCTCCACAGAGGCAATGAGAAACGTGTCGGGGGGGGGGGGGGTGTCTGCAAATATATGGACCTGATCTATCACCTGCAGTGGGGTTGGGCTTACTTTTGTCAGATGAAGGGACAAATTTGGCTAAACTACAACATTGGTAAAAGGAAAGGGATGGAGCAGTCCTGTCACTGAGGGCCGGGGAGCTGGGTCCGAGGGGCTGCAGCCTGACCCAGTGCCTCTGCATCAGTCAGGGTAAAGTCTCTGAAATCCTGGTTTCAGGTTGTGCTCAGACTACACCTCTCAAGTGATATATCCCCAACAAATGCAAAGCACAAAATGGTCAGTGCAAACCCTCACAATCCTGTTGACCCCAGAGGTGAGTACACCGGATGAACGTGCCCTTCTGATGCTGCTGGAGAAACTTGGACAATCACAGAGCCCTGCTGCCAGCGATGGCCCCGTTGCTTTGTTCTGCCGGTCATCAAGTGGTTAACGTTACGAGACATAAAACCTGACCCTGACATCAAAACAAAAGTGATGAAATGGGGCCCAGGTGGCTCTGACACTGGCTGTCCTCCTGAGCTCCCCAGGAGCTGTAAACACTTTCGTAATACATGGAGAAGTGCCTGGAAGCACATCAAGTTGCTCTCACTTCCCTAACTCAGTGCTTCGGTGGTGCAGGGCTCTATTTCTGGACTAGAGAAGGGGTGCGAAGGGTGACAGGCCCCGGGTTGGCTCGTCGTAAGGAGACTTTCCACCGGTCCGGAGAGCCACCCTCTCCCATTGTGGGCACAGAAATGGACCATTTGAGCCAGGTGGCCGATCAAAACAGCTCCAATTCCAAATCCATGCAACGCCACACAGAAACAGGCTGTGCCCCAGCAGCATTTGGAGGAATGAGACAGCGCGTCATTTCCCTACAACAAATACACGCAAGGAAGACAGATCTGCTCGCAGACGGGCAGTGAACCAGAACGCAGACAATTCCTTGGGAGTTACTCGGCCAGCTCTCATTCAGACAATGAAGCTAAGGATGCTCCATTTCACTGTCTGCGTCTTACATGCTAGCCCCAGTCAATTCTGTTTGGGTTTCCAGCACTGCAGGGGATGCTTAAATCTCCTTGTGAAACCGCTGTTGTTGACAAAAAGAACCATGGAAACACCTCAGGTTGAATTAACCTCCAACACCCTCCATTTGAACAAAACCTCAAGTTGGCATTGCTGCTATAAATCAAGCTTGCCATGGATGCAGAGGGATGATCTAATTGACTCGGAAGAGCTGCCTTCCAACTCACATAACTGATAATAGGCTTCATTTTTTCAGACTAGGCTGCACAGCGTTGGCTGACCACTGGCCTGTCCCTTTCGCAGACGCACCCTGTAATCTAGCGTGACACAACATTGCACCTCTCTGCTGGAATTTAAAAGAGTGATTCCACTTTTTAACTGGGAAACCACTAGCCCCTCTGGGCATAACTCCTTCGCCGCGTGTGGAAATCAAAGAGAGAACAGCTGGTCAACAGGATTTTTTTCTTCCTCCTGAAATAAATCGCCCTGTTTGACTGTTGCAACTGATCTCTCCAGAAAGGGACCGCAAAGGCCGGTCGTGCAGAGGTGGAGGGAGCTGCACCTCACCTGACTTGGGCATCAGGTTTGGTGCCAGGCAGAGCAAAAAAGAAATCTGACCTAAAACAAAAGCCCCAGGGGTTCCCAAGAACAGAGTTACCTTCATGCTGCCTTGGGGTGGATTCCCTTGTGGATACTGGAGAACCTCTGTGCAGGTGACTACTGAACGCTGTCCCGTGGGCTGACTGGTGGTCCTCGTAGGCGAGCGGGCTATGGCGAGGCTTTCCAGGCTCAGGCACAATCACCGGGGCTCCCCGGGTAATTGAACCTCCAGAGTTTGTCACCGAACTGGGCCGGCTTTTCACACTCTCCTCGTAACAAGCCCTCTCTAGATTGCGTGGGTCCTGCATGACGTCCAGCGAGTGCACAGAATGAAAAGTCCTCCCTGGGCTACCAATAATGGAGCGGACGTCATGCTTTTTGGCACTTACTGATGAAGGGTTGTTGTCGTACTTCAGTGGGGTACCCTAGGGAAGAGACAAGGCAGTGCAGAGGTCACAAAAGGGTGCATGAGGGGAAGGAAGCAGAATGGGAGAAGGGCAGTGGAGATCAACACGAGCTTTCTTGGCCCGTGCTCAGCTTGGGGCACTAGGGACAGGACATTTAAAAATGCCTAGCAACTCAAAGACAAACCTCAATGATCTTCAGCAGGACCTGCTGTTTTTAGGGCACGTCTGGGCCACTCACTGCTGGTGTTGGGAAGCTGTAGGCTGAGATAACTCCAAGTCTGCTCCAAACATGCTGCCTCCCAAAGTGGAAGTAGTATAGTTGCCTTAGCCTAGAGCTCAATGCACCGTAAGGTTTTCTGCCTCGTAACATAAGGGTAGCTCTGGACCTCCCAGTTAAGTGCTTTGGAAAATCCCACTCTATGTAAACCACAATGACTATGTTGTCTAGAAGCCCAGGGTGAGATACAGGAGGAGCACGGTGCAATTATGCAGCAGGTCAACTGTGGCCCAGTTTCCTATTCCCTGGGGGAATGGTGGAAAGTCACCATGGAAAGTAACCATCAACTGTCTACACCCAGCACGCTCCTTCTACCACGCACCAAAGTAAGCCAGAATCAACTGTCACAAACACGAACAGCTGCCGTGGAAACGGCTCAAATATTATGAGTCTGCAACGGGAAATGTGCACCCAGCACTTGCTCACCAACTCCTAGAGCTGGCCCTGTTGGTTATCACTGACCCAGGTAGGAGGAAAACAGTCCTGTTCTCAGTAATCTCTATATAAAAGCCGGAGCCATTCCCAGTCAGCAAATTTACACTGGGTTTAGTGTGACGGCTGTGTTACCGACAGCAGAATGCGACCCAGCAAGTTTACACGTGCCGTTTCCAACAGAGTTTAGACGGAGGCACTGTTGCTTAGAGGAGCCAGTATTGGGATCATTCGTTTGATCCAGGTTTACGAGGCAGCAGGTAAGGCTGGCGGAGAAGAAGAGGGGGGCAGACATAGAGGACCTGGATCTGACCACCCTCTGCTTTAGGAAACAGAAGCTTAGCTGATGACACCTCTGTGAAACAACAATTTCTACCCTTCTCCACCCCGAGTTTAACTGGGAAACGTCTTCCAGCAGCCTATGCAAATAAGCTCATTAACTCAGAGCTTATGGTCATAGTCACGTCCTAAACTCCCCGACGGGGGAATAAAAAAAAGAAGCGCTAAAAATTACGGCTGCTGTTTGCGCTGACTTTAATCCCAAGTGGGAAACCTGACTGAAATTGGTCTCGGGCCCAGGCCTAAGAGGAGAAGGATGTGCGTCACCCTTCCCCATCCTGACGACCCACCCACCGTGCATCATGCCTGCCCACCCACTGTGCGTACCTGTGTAATGGAGCCTTCCTTCAGAGGCCTTGTGGCTATGGGGATATCAGGCGTGCGCCTTAATTCCTCCCTGGGGATCTCGTGGATTGACCTTCCTGCTTCTTTCACTGTGGCCACCAGCCCCTCATGGGCTGATTTCATTTTCAAGGGCGTGAGGCCCTCGTGAGGCCGCCCCTTGTAGGGGTCCGATAAGTCCCTTGGTGGAGTGTTTTCTCTCTTGAGCTGCTTGGCTTCTCTTCTGAGGTAGTCCTCATGGGCCTCCACATAGGATCGAGGTATTCCTGCACCCCAACCAGGAAAGACAAGGCTCTGTCACGGGTTTCCAAAAGAAAAAGACCCCAGCGGGCTGACTGCTGTGCTGATGGACCCCGTAGCAGCAGTCTGTCACAGGGGTTTACAGGGTTACCGTGCCAAGAGCCCAGGCAGCGTGACCCAGCTGACACTGCCATGGAAGATCTGACACCTGGCACGGAGGATTTTGCAGAAGCGTTTTCTGCTGGTCTGGCTCTGCTCTCCCTGAAGCCATAGGAGAAGTGGGGAGGGGGGGGTCCCACCACTACCCAAGGAGCTCCAGAACGATCATTACCTTCCTGGCAGCATCTCCCAAGGTCCCCATGTGCTAGCAGTGCCCCTAAAGTATATGGGGAGAATGACACCACCACCAGTAATATGATGAGTGGTGCCAGGCCCATGAGAATGCCTGGTGAGAGCAGGGCTAGGTCTTTGCTGAATGCCTCTGAATATCTCACCCTGCTAGACAGGTCTGCTTGGGGCCTGTGGACCAACATGGATGGCAGGATCCACGGGCAAGGCCACGATGCACGTCAGAAAAATATCTCCCGTCGTGCCCTGCTCGTTTCCACCCCAACCACCTCCCTAGGTGAGCTGCACGGCACTTGCCAGACTTACCTTGTGTGATTGAGCCCCGGATATGATGCTGATCCTTTAAGTTGTGGGGACCATCTGGGGGGATGGCTCTGCCCATAAGACCTAGAACAGGCCAAAGAGGTAAGTCAAGTCAGAGAGCAGCCACAGAGACTTAATCTTTGAGAGCAGGCTAGGCAGACACTCGGGCAAGCTGTTTTAGACAAAGATGTTCCTCCTGCCTTGGTCAGGGAGTGGGACTAGATGGCGGCCTGAGGTTTCTGCAGCGATTAAACCGCTCACATTTTCACTGTATTTCCAAGGGCCACCGTACAGAAGCGAGTCACCTGAGCTGTTTGCAGCACCTGGGATGGGATCAGTTCTCAAGGGCTCGTCTGATTCTCCCCTTTCCCTCAGTTTACTTTGTTTTTCTGGAACCAGAGCACCTGGGTTGTCAGCGTCCTCTGCGGCCTGGTCACTCTCGCTGCCTTGTTTCCCTGCACTGGCTCAGTGTGAGCCTCTTTGGAAGCACTGCAGCGGAGCACTTAAAGAAGAGCTTGCAGATTCAAAACCATCATTACTTCTTGGCAGGGTCTCCCCAGAGCCCCATGTGCTAGCACCATCCCAAAAGCATACGGGAAGAATCTGACACCACCAACAAAAACATAATCCAAACTAGCCATTTGAGAGAGATTAGCCAAAGTAATTAGAGGCCTGCAATTAACACTCCTTTTTTTTAATAAACAATTAACCTGACTTTGCCCCCTTGTAATTTTCCCTTGCTCTTAAGCAAATGAAGATGCCACTGTAAGAATGCAGAAGCCATGCCGATAAATGAGACACTTGGACCCAATCCTACAAGTAGCCCCCCTGAAACTAGTTTCACATGGAGACGAGTCAGCTACATGCATGCTGTTGGAAGACTCTGACCCTGGCTTTTCCTTAAATGGGTTCTCCAACTTGGTATCGGATCAATTATTCCTCATCTTTTGTAGATAAATCTCACAAGGACACTACAAATCCCAATTGTTCGTAAAAGTCTTCTGGGGAGGGGGGTTTACAGCTAGACGATGCCCCTTTAACACGGTCTTTCGCTGGACTCCCTACAAATCCCAGCCTGGAGCTGTAGTTTAGTGCAATCCAAACCAGTGATCTCCAAACCACAGCTCACAGGTAACATGCTGCCCACCAACTCTGGTATGGCTTGTGGCCAAAGGAAATGAAGACATTAAAACTGAGTTGATGGCGAGAGCCAC
>JAGPOW010001167.1:21075187-21127545 GCA_030014935.1 Caiman crocodilus | reverse complement strand
TGCGCTTCTCCCACATAGGGCGTTTCAGTCAGGCTTATTTTAGGTGAAGGGAATTAGAAGCAAGAAACAATACATCACATCCCCATGAGAAAGCAAGCATCATGTGCATCTCTTTTGCAACAGGCTGCAGAAAGTCCCCGGAGTCACCAGACTGCTGATCTGGCACTGCCAAGAGACTCGCCCCCCAGACTTACCTTCGATACTTGCAGATGACATGTCGCGGGCCGATAAGCCCCGGCCGATCCTCCCCTCCATCATATCGTAGGTCCGTTTGGTACCCGTGGTCTCGTGGGAGCCACCAGAACTCCGGCTGTCCTCCTTGGGGCACTGGGAAGCAGCGACGCCACCTAGGAAACAAAACAGACGTGAAGGAGCAAAGCGGCCTCGAAAGGGAGGAATGAATGAGCAAGGCTGTTTACTGTAACTCAGGCCAGAGGGTCAAGGCCCTTCTGAGCAACAGCCCAGAGCTCTCACAGCCCAAACCTTGTGAGCTGTGAGAGCATTACAGCATGGGACGGGGTTCCAGGAAAATCAGCCGTTGCCTCCTCCCTGCCTGCCCGATTCCAAACACTGTGGCCTCATGCTTGGACAAGGGTGTCTGTTTTCCCCACTGTCCAGACATAGTCAGCGAGACATTTGGGAGCAAATCCAGCCCTGGTGCAAGCAGCTGCAACTCTCCCGGCTATTGGTCCCCAGACTCGTTTCTCGAACGTACCTACTGTGTGGGATCCTGTCCAGCTGCCTCGGCAGACACTGGGATATGCTCCCAGGGATAAAAGTGGGCAAAAGGGAAGAAGCAAAAGCAGAAAAACACCCAAAGCAACCGAATGCGTTTCGACGTTCAACAACCTCATATTATTCCTGTCTGAACCTGCAGCTGAACACTGTGCTCGCAGACTGCGGAGAACGTGAAACATTTCACGCAAAGACAGAGGGCGGCAGAAGTGTGACATGAAGCAACGGAGGCGATCCCATCCCATGTGTGAGCTTCTCTTTGCTTCCAACCAGATACGTTCTCATGCACAATCCTAAGGTCTCCAAATGGCCCAAGCCAACTGGGTTACCAAGACCATCTCCATGCCAGCGCAGGTCTTCTTGCTGCTCTGCCGTGTCCACTCAAACATTGGGCCTCCTACTCTTACCCCCTTGAGACTGTTCCACTGCCTCAAAAATTCATGATCTCCCCCTGCACTGGATTTGCCCCAGCAAACCCACTGCACCAGTACAATCTTATTTTCTCCATAACGTGCTGCAAGCTGTGAAATTTATAAGGCAGTTTATGATGCAGCTGAATGCGCCGTGTTTATATAACTAGCTCCAAGCTACAGAGTTGGCTTGCAGAGATATACGCTTTGCCCATTATCTCTGGCCCCGTCTGTGCAACTGAGGAATGCCAGTGCCCTGATCCTCTTCTTTCATGTACACAGAAACTTGGAATTATACAATTAGAGAAAACACTGGAGAAGACAAGAAACATTTGTTCGGTCATGGAGAGTTTGGGAACAAAAGTTCTTTTCTGTGAAGCTTGTCATTAATAAAATGGGATTATTACAACGTAACACCCACGATCACTTCCTGCAGTCAGCAGGCAGAGGGTATGGGGGCAGATTTGGAGAAAAAGAGGACTCTCTCTGCTCAGACTGATTTGGTAGGAGAAAAAAAAATTGGCGGCTGATGTTCAGAAAGCAGCCTAGCATCTTGAGACACACGAAGGGGGTAATGTTCCTGTATCCTGTCATCAAGGAACATCTGCTCCAAATTGGTTCTTCTGCAAATAAAAAAACCCAACCCTGTCCCTGGATCTCTTTGTTTCATGGAGAAAAAGGGGGAGGGGAAGGGAGAGGAGGGTGCACGGGAAGAGAGAGAGTAAAAAGAAAGAAAATCGCTCCGAAAACACGTCCCTTTCCCCACAGAAGCCATTAGCAATCACATGCAGAATGAGAATAACCAATCTAGCACAATTCAGCTCGCACATGCTACAGGATTTCGTCTCATTAGAGCCCTTTTATTTTTAAGCACCCTCATGACACTGAAGAACTTGCAATTTTTTTCCTCCTTGCCAGAATTCATAATCACTAACCATTTAATTTAATTTTTTTTTAACTCCTTTGCTTCTGGATCTGAAACCTTCGCAGGATTGAGGAGGGGCCAGGAGACGGTCAAGACTTTTGGGATCCAAGCGCTTTAGCCCTATGTGTCCAGCAAAGAGTGGAAAAGCCACCACATGCATGAATCATTTGTCCTTCCCAGGTGGCCTTGTCCTTGATATCATAATGCTTTGCTAGTACTATTTGTGGGGAGGGAGAAGGGCAGGCTAAACACCTGCGAGACAGTGACACACATGCATAGCAGCGCTGGTGGAGGAGGTGTACTAACGGAGCCCAAGAGAAGCCACAAATGTTAGCTCCCTCATCAAATATGAACTAATGCCATGGAGGATCACTGGCATCAGAGATGTGCATGGCCTGGCTCATGCAGAGCCCATCTCTCTCCCCCTGCCAGGCATGGCACACCTGACCTTAGGCCTGGAAATGGCCAGAGACTAACTCTGCTCTTGCTCCCTCTGGTCTTGGACAGAGCACCCACCTTTCACTGCTGAGCCCTTTCCCCCATGCCATCACCACCATTAGTGTCTGTATTACAACCGCATCTACAAGCTCCAGATAAAATGGAGGTTTCCCAGTGTACCACAGGGGATGGACACAGCGCCGGAGAGCTGGCGAGCTAAGACGCCGAGATACACCAAGAACAGGGTGGGAAACGAAGGCATGGACCAGCAACACAAGAGCTCTGGGTCATGCAGCCAGTCTGGGAATACAACCCCTGTCTCCAACTCCTGCATTCCCACGCGGATCGCCAGCTGCTGCCCATGCAGGGTATCACCTACCGCGACTTCCCTCTGCATGTATTCAGGGCCAACTGGCCCCATGCCTGAGCTGCAGTCACAACCTGGGCTGATTGTGTTGAAGCTCGGAGGTGAGCAGGGCAGCCCAGCTCCCCCACTGCTGCACTGCTTATTAGACCAGCCTGCTTGATCCCAAGCACCAGCTGGCGGCAGTTCGTTAGGAAGACAGCCCTGAAACGCTTCCTGCATTGCTTTCTGGCCTCAGCTGTGCCAAGTATCCCAGAGACCAGGCTGTCACAAGTCTCCCTGAGCGACACTTCCTCTCCAGGACAAAGGGAATGACTGAACGCAAGAGGAATGGCAAGGGGGTGCGTGCACTGGGTGCAGCGGGCATGGCACGCAGCGCTCCTCCAGCCTGGCACCGGTGAGCCCAGCCGAGGCCATAAGGCTGGAGTCAGAAGCTAGCCAGTGCATAGGAGTTTAGCCCTTCCCCTGCCAGCCCCCTCCACCAACCCAGCCATTTGGCTGAAACCAGGGAAGGTGCAGTGCTGCGGGGTGCCCAGCTCGGGCTGCCTCCCTAAATCCTTGTAAGGTCTGCTATTCCAAGCACCAGAGTTCTGGTGGGAAAGGAGGGGTGCTCAGCACTTTGGAAGCCCAGATGGGAGCGCGGGGCTGGGAGTCAGGCCTGCACCCGTTCTGTTTGCTAGCAGCTGGCTGCCTGGTCGGCTCAGCCCCCAGCCTGCCCCCACCGGTTAGCTCACCGCAGCATGCAGACAGCAGCCGCAGAAAATAAAACCCCCTTACCTGCAAGGAGGGCAGTAGGAGAAAGGCTCCCCATGGTAGCACGGCTGGGCAAGAAAAGAGCCAGCACGGGGCACTCTTTCTCCCCCATCGCCTTCCTCAGCCTGAGGCCAGCCAGCTTTGGAAACTAGAGCTCCCGGTGAGCGGTGAAGGCATGACGTGCCAGGGGTTTTGCTGTTAAGCAGGCCATGGCGGAGTGGCGACGGACTAATGCGTGGAGGGACACTGCTTGCTGGGGAGGCCAGGCGGTCGTGGGCGGGTAACGCAGCAGCAGATCCAAGAGATACGCTAAGAGGCAGCGAGTGTGGCCGAGATTAGCATCTGGTCCTCAGTCATCTCTGCGTTAGATTTGGCACAGATCTGGTGCCATGCTGCAAGGCAGGTCTCCGCACTCCTTCTGTGCCAGGTACCAACATGCTCCCAGGTCCGTATCCAGCCCCGCACACACCCTGATCCCCGGGATTGGAGAGTCGCGGGAAGAGCACCCCCCGTGAGGGTGGCACTCTCTGTACCGTAGCATCCTCTGGCTCCCAACGTGGCAGGGCAGAGGGGAAGTCAACCATTTGCTTGGCTGTCCCTGCCCAACCCGCACAGCCTGTAGAAGGGCAACGTGACAGGAAAGGACCGTACCTCAGAGTCATTTGTAGCCTCGCTAGAGATGAACAGCTACTCATCTCTAGTGGGAGCCAACCGTGCTAGCAGGCAGGTTGTTATGGCAAGCCCTGCTATCTGATGAACCGGCTGGGGGAAGGAAGTAACAGCTGGTTACTGAGCGCTGATATTGCGAATGCAGCAAGGCGGCCTGTGTGCTTCACAAGGAAGTGCTTTAGTGAGGGTGCAGGGCGGAAGCGTATGTTCTGCTTGGGGTTTTTCTTTTTGTGATCCTGTCAAGATAATCCTATATCGAGAGAGAGAAAAGGGAAGAGCCTTCTCACGTTACTGAGCCTCCCTGAGCCCAGGCTGGAAACGGGATGTTCTTTCCACTACGTGTCCCAACTGCCTCCGCTCTTGTGCTCCTTGCTACCCAGACAGCAAAGCCAGCTCAGTAAACACCACTGACCTCTGCAATTTCGGTTCCCATAGCTCAAGCTCCCTTACGTGCACCCTGGAGTTCATAGCTCTGCTGCAAAAGGGATGGAAGGAAGGAGGAAACCACTTTTAATTGGGGCGGGAGACGGAACTTGGTGGAACCCATTTTTATTCACCGCAGGGTTAGTAAAACCCTTTCTTTATATGCAGACCAAGAGCCAAGAGTCCTAGGGCCTTGGTGGTGTCTCCAAGAGAGACGGGATGCCGTCAGGAACACACAAGAGAAGGAGAGAACAGAGCGAGTGGAATCCACGGAGACTTGTCCACATCCTCCATATGGCAAAGGAGTCCGGAAACCTCTTGCATTGACAAGTGCTTGGAGCACAGAGAGGCAGATGCCTGCTGGGAGCCGGGCTCCCCTTGCAGGTCACAGCAGCAGCAAGGCTCCTCTTGTTACAGAAGTTTGGGTCTCACTTAGCACAGGTCTGCCTGATGGTGAGCAGAGATCTCCTGCAGCAACGCCCACCCCACCCCCTGCAGCTGTCCCTGCAACAGGCTCTAACTTCTTTGTGTGACACAAAGACAGTCGCCAGAGATGCTGCACAGCAGGCGAGGGCTGGGGTGAGAGGAGAATGCAGCCTCTTCCGTTCTGAGATGCGCTGCACACAGGCCGCTCTGCAGATCCACGCTGGGCTGGGCAGGTTGCAGCTTGCTGGATGTGCTGACTCAGCAACAACTATTTCCACCCCTACCACTTGGCAGCCAAGGTTTCCAGGAGGTGGAGAAGTGGCCTCAGCAGTGAGGGTTGAGTGGGCTGCCCTGTGCAGGCCAGGCACAGGGATCAGCTCCAAATATTCCTGGCTCCAGCATAGCTCGGCTGCTTCGAGGCATCGCATGAACACTTGAGCCCTGCAGTGGTGGATTCAAGAGGAGGACTCTGCTTTGGAACGCGTGACGCCGCTCAGGGTGTATCCCCCAGCTGAGGACCACCATGGCATACATGGATGTCAGCTATGCTGGGCTTGCAGCACCCTGGGACATTACCCTCCCTGAGATGCAGAGTCCTCCATTGGAAGAGGGAGCTGCTGAGTGCCCAGGAGAGAACGTTATGGAAGCCCATACTGGAATAAATAGATGGGGTGGGAGCTGGGGCCCTCCCGTGACACCTATTTCTCCAAGGATAACCATGCCCTCTCCCCCTTAGCACCTGGAGGGGTTATCGCTTCAAATGTCTTCAAGCCTTTGACACATCCAGAGTGCAAACAGGTAGACAGTGGCTGCCCTCTGCACTCCCTGGCGCTGAGATGTCATGGCAAGTCCGGGGCAAGAGCAGAGGTCAGAGCCCAAAGTCCTGACTCCCAGCTCTGTGCCCTGAACACCAGCCAGGTTCCAGTGCTTGGAGTGAGCCTGGCCCCAGGAGGGGCCAGAGAGAGGGCCTGGGTGAGGGAAGAAACCAAAAAAGACCCTTTGCCCAGCTTGCGGAAGGCTGGAAATCCCTCTAAAGCATTCCCTGCCCGTGTCAGGTAGCAGGGTTTGACCCAGGCGCCAAGGCCCACAAGCCGTTCTGAAAGGGCATCTGAAGAGCCACCCCTTATTTGAGAACTGGCCAGGCTGTGCCACGACGTCCTGCCACCAGCTGGGAAGGTGCTGTCCATCCTCATGGGAATGTTAGGTGCAGAGTTAACTAAGAGCCAAGAGGCCGTGGCATCCTGACATGACCCCATCACCTTGTCCCACCAGCTCTGGGGGTGGCACTAGGCATGTCGGATTTGCCTCAGGCCCAGGATGGATCCTGCTTCCTGCGTCTTGGAAGGAAATTCATCTCGGCACAAAGTATCTGGTCACGGTTCAACATGGGCCACGAAAGCCCTTAGCTCGGGCCTCACGTAGGGTGGAAATTTCAAGTGGATGCAGGTGAACTTTGCCCATGGTCTGAGGATCACCCAAAGAGGCGCCTTCATCCCCACAAGCAGCCGTGCTGTCCTTGTCCTGCACCCTTCCTTTCCTGCTGTGTCCCTGGCTCTTGTGACAAGCTACTTAGCAGAATTTGCAGATCTGGTGGAATCCGACACGGCTGCGCCATGACCACTTGTGCTGTGGCCTCAAACTTGTGACTGCTGGGCTGCCAACTGTGCTCAGCACTTGCACCACCCCAGCCCTCCTCCTGGACCCCATGGGCATCAATAGGGGCCGAGTGCCGTGGCTCACAGAACATTTCCGTTATTGCCCATGGAGAACAAACAAGTTTACTTACCACCTGAGCACAGTTCCTTCATAAAGGTGTTCTTGCTACTGCCCACAGACCCACCAGGCTGACCGCACCTTCCCTGGCAGAACGGCTTGTATCACGATCACTCCCCGAGGGCCACTAATGTGCAATCACGAAGATGCTCCGTGCCCCAACGAGACTATGGTGCCTGCACGTGCCTGGCTCTCCTGGTGTCCAAGCCAAGATTGGCTCCGTGGATTCAAGGGGGAAAACCTGCTCCCCTTGGCCAATACTCCAACAAACAGGGATGGGTGGCAAAAATATGCTGGATGCGAGTATGTCCTGTTCTGCTGTGTAAGGGCTTTTCACATGGCCTTTCCCCCCTTCCCGAGTTTCACTGGGTGGGACGAGCCCCTCCGGAAAATACAGAGGATTCCAACTTACCATCATAAGACAGCACGTGGCCTTTCTTCCCCTCATAAATGACATGTCCCTTGGGCAAGGCATCCTCTCTCACTTTCTCCACTCTGCTGGGGCTGTCTTCTCCGATTATTCTGGTAATGGTTCCTTTGTACAGCACTTCAGCTGGGGTGCCCTTGGAAAGCCACCAAGATCCATATTTAACAGTGTCACAAGCAATTAAGCAAGAAAGCTCTCTCACACACACAGGAACACTCTGTTCCAACAGGGAGGTTGAGCAGAGGAGAGCGCACAGCTGAACTCCACTTCCTATCAGAGCCAATAGCGAGAAATCTGCAGCTTAATTATTGATGAGGACAATAATGATCAACGGGAAAAAGGTACACGATTTGTACGTGGTTGCTGGGAAGAGATGGGGCGAGGACGACGCGGGGATGGCAGGCAGCTCATCCAAAGGGCGAGCAGAGCTCAAGGCAGCCTGCCTTCCCCGTGATACTGTCACAGAGCAATTCAGGCTCTGAAGTGCCGGCAGGCAGAGCAGAGATGGGAATGCCAAGCCCCTGAGCTCTTGCTGCTCAAAATAGTCCTCGCTCGCTCTGCCCAGCCCCACACTTCTCCAAGGAAACTCTCTGGACCGTTTCCAGCCCTCCGGATTGCAAGGACAAGCCCAGCCACAGCTCTGCAGTCCCGGAGGACATCCTGCCATGGCAGTACTATTTTTCTTTCCTACGGGACTGTCTTTCCTGCAAACTGTTTTCTCAAGGGTTGAAAAGATGCCCGGTGAAGGCAGGGCACAGGCAGTCACAGAAGGACTGACCTTCAAAAGAGCCTGCTGTCAAACAGCCCAAAATGCTCCATCTCACCAGCATGGTGCCAGCTTTGAATGGAGCTGCTCTCTTCCAGCGCTGAGGAAGCAGAGAGGAGAGGCAACTTTGTTGTTGCTTGTCAACACAAAGCAGTTGCCAAAGTCCCTTTGAAAATCTCGGCCCTTGCTGCTAAGCGTTCCTGTGCCTTTGCAAGCGGTTCACAGGTCGAGAGAAGGGCTCCACCCGAGCGAAGCCAACTGCTCTGGTTCTACCATCCGAGCCGTAAATAAACAGCCCTTGGGACGTAAAAGTAGAAGCATGCGTCAGAGCTGTCCCTGCTCCCAAATGGGAGTAAAGTTCACCCTTCTAAGGCAACCCTGAAGTCCCACTCCAGCGCAGCTCTGCAAGCCTGGCGCCGACTCCGCATAGGGATGAAACTCACCCTATCTGGGCTCTATCCTGGCAAGCCTCAGGGGAACTGGCTTCAGGGAACTGAGCTCTTTTTATCTGCAAACAGATTGAGATTTTTTTCCCCTAATTTAGCTGGTATTTGGACCGGTTCAACGAATGTCTGACTGGCACGGATTTCAGCTTCCAGGGACACTTGCCAATCACTTAGTGGGCTATTGTGCAGATTTTTCTCTCTGCGCTAGGCAGGCTGCTGCTCTGCTCTTGGGCTGAAGAGCTAAAATCCTCTTCTGAACAGGAGGGGGACAGCTCTTGGGACGCAGATTTTTTTTGCACAAATATTCACAGGAGCATTTGGATCACTTGTTAGTGAACAAACACTGCTCAGACAGTGACCGAGGCTGTCACTGTCTTGGGAACAAACTCGCATGAATGCTCCTGCTAAAAAATAAGAGCAGGTGTCCAAGAGAAAGGCTCTGGCAGAAGGGAAGTCTGGCAATCGGTGGAGTGATTCTTCCAATGCTCAAATAAGGGTCAGGAAAGGAGGTGTGTAGGATGCCATCAGGTTTGTTGCAAAGGGTCAGAACTGGGAAACTTGTGGGTTAATCTGGCCCTTGGGGGTCTGTCTACATAACTAGGATTTAGGTGCCTAAACCCCACCTGAAAGTCAGTGGGAGTTAGGAACAGCTTTAAAAATTTGGCTCTCAGTTCTTCATACATGCAGGCCTCTTCCCTGATAGCATGGCCAACAAATCTATTTTTTGAGAGCACAAAAGATGAAGTTTGCCAAGTAGCAACCTCGGCCCACTCCTGGTCTGGGTGCCAGGTTGGAAAATCTGATCTGCTTGCTGCTTTGCCTCTCCCTGGACACTAAGAGCAATCAGATGACATGGCCAGGCTAAGTGAACAGACCAGCATTAGCGCTGTGGGGTGTTTGCAGTAATGAACTTGGCTGTCATGTCAGTGCCCTGCTTTGGTGGTGCCGGAAGGGTGTTCAAATCTGTTGGGACAAGCTGTTTCCTTCTCCCCACCTCTCTGAAATGCCTCTGCGTGGAACTGCAGAGGCCAGACGGGGCACACCAAGGGGCAGGTTTCAACGCTCTAATTGCTTGCTCGGACCCCAGCTCGCAGAAGCGCCCCATGCTGCTTCTCCCACTGCCAGGTAAGTTTTCGTTCTGCAGTGGACGAGCTTGAAGGGGATTTGACTACAAGAGGTGACAGATGGCCTCAAAGCAGAGAGTGCGCATTCAAGATCTGTCTCCTGTGAACTGGATGAGTAATCCCACATCAAAGAGCAACCACAGTGCTGGGAGCTGCTGGAAAGAGCCCAGGGCTCTGTGTTGCCTTGTCCTGCGAAGGATGTCACTTGCTGGGTCAATGGGTGCCACAGGCTCTGCACTGGAGAGGAGGTAGGGCCCACAGGGTAAGAGAGACAGCTGCCAGACAGGCTCAAAACAGCCCTGGGCAGTAACTCCTTCCCTAGGACAGAAGCAAAGGGGCAGTCTCGGGGCCTGAGGGATCTTTCTCAGCTAAACAGAGAAACTCTACATCCATTAACAAGTCTTGGAGGAGGAAAAACAGAGTAAAAAACAAAACAAAACAACTGCCCCCAACGAAGTGATGTCTCTAGAAACCTCGCGTATCCTTGACTGAGATTTTCCTCTCCCACCCATGTCCCCTCTAGTGGCAGGGGAGCGGATCTCCCCAGCTCAAAGCAGCCAGACAACAATCAGGGTGTTTATAAGTGGCTTTAAATATCTGAATGACGGCCAGATAAAAATCCCCAAGGGAAAGAGATTTTATTTTATGCTCTCCGCTCAGTTACCAGATGAGCAATAACTCACACCACAAAACTATCACCCACTTGGCAGCTGTGCTTCTCAAGATGAATGACAGAGATTAAGGGCAGAGCGTTGTTCCGCCCAGCTTGGGAGGGCTGGGCACGGCCTGACGCATGTGGGGCTGCTGTGGCGGGCTGGGAGGAGGAGGGAGAGATCCTGCAGATTTATCACCCCCACCTGAATGTCCTGCTCCCATTTCCTATCAGGGGGCTGCCTTTCCCCCGCCCCACGTCCTCCTGTTTTCTTTTATTTCTCTCAGACAAGGCACTGGTGAGATTAAATGCAGTGTTTGTTTGTTTTTTAAACTGCTTCCCCCTCCCTCTCTCAGATCCAGGCACCCAGGAGCAAAAGGCATTTCAGATGTGATGCAGCTTTGGCCTCCAGCAAAGGCTGCTCACTTCTGCATTGGCTTGAACAATGGAACCAGGCCAAGACTCAAGATTATCTCCCTTGGTGCAAGGCTCTCTTGCCCTTTTCCATCCTCCCTGCATTGCTGGTTGGGACACACCGTGTGGGGCTGCTGAGAAATGTTCACATGGGAGGGGGTTGTGGCACCAAGTCTCCCTTTCTGCCCAAGCTGGATGCACACTCAGCTCCATTGGGGTGAGTCAGGTCACTGCGGCTTCCCATGGAGTCTACTGCTCAAGTCTTTATGGGCTCTTGGCTTGTCCCTCTCAATTTCCTAAGGATGCTTCTGCATGCTGGGATGTCCCCTGCTCTCAGACTCCACCACTAAGCACCAACCTGTTGCAATCACTTCTCTGTTACCAGGAGGGGCGTATCCACTGATAGCGACTACTCCTACCCAGACTTCACTGCAAGCCGCAGCTGTTAGTAGCTGTTTGTTCTGTAACTGATAAGAGGAGGAACTTACGTGGGTGATGGAGCCTCGATAGGTGATGGGTGATTCTGGAGGAGGCCTGGAGGTGGGGATTCCCTTCGTGATGCTCCCTCCAGAGGCTGAGCCCAGTGCTGCCCCTGCAAATCACAGCAAAGCAAGAATAGTGAGGCGAAGGGCTGTGCAAAACCCTGATACCCCACCTCACCCTGCACAAAATCTTGGATGGTTCAGCGCAAGGACCCACTCCCTTCAGTAGGACAGGCTCCAGGCATTATCCTCAGCAGCCCCCATCAGGGATGGACATAATCATCCTGTGTCCATGCAGGCCATTCAGTTGTTGTGCAAGGTGTGCTGCTAGAGTCCGAGACTTAGCTGTATCCCACTGAATTCAGAATCTGCTCTTTGAAAGAGACAGGAGGAGAACTCAGGGTGCTGATACAAACCTCCTGAGGGACCTGGCTGTTTGAGGAGCCTACCTAACGAGGCCTGGTTCCAATCAGCGTGCAGCACTGCAGAGAGGAAGCAGCACCCCGTGGCTACTCTGAACCTTCCAGCCTCCAGCCCTAATCACGAGGGGCTGACACATCTGGGAACAGCGGGACACCAACCCAGACCCATCGCCCTCAGCATTACCTCAACAGACCTCTATGGAGAGTCTGCAGCGGGGCCGGCTGGATGCGCTCATATTCCATCTGCTCTGATCCTGAGCCAGCCGAGGCACTTCCTGAATTTGGCTGAATTCACTGCTTGTTTTTTTTTTTTTTTTTTTTTAAGATACTTGCATTTGCATTTTGAAGGGTTTGTGCCTCCTCCTTTTTTACAGGGAGAAAAGGGACTTGGACTGAAAAATGCGCCATGTCAGATGGCCCTGTTATTCCCCAGGGGGCTGGGTGGGGAAGGTAATCCGCTTAGTTTACACATCACTTGACCTGCTTTCTTAACTAGCAGCACAGTGCACTGCCCTTTAAAGCTCGTGATGGAAAAGCCTCCTCTTCCTGAAAAGCTAAAAGCTCAGCTGGGGTCAAAGTTTGGGGTCTAGTGGTTGCAAAATGGGAGAGCTTTCAGGTAGCCACCTTGAGACTCAGTACAGATCTGAACACCTGTCCTCTAAAAGCCAGGTTGCCAACTGAACCCCAGAAACCAGAGGCAGCCAAGATCATGAATTGCTTTTGGAAAGCTGGGCTTGGGTGGTCGATTTACACAGGACCCCCCCTACAGCCCCTCATTGGAGCAGGGATCTGCCTTCCTCCCTCCCTCCCTTCCCATCTGCGCTGTGATGTGCTTACCCCTCAGGATGGAGCTCTCCTGGGACGTCTGCATTACCAGGTTCTCAGGCTGGTTGGCCTGGCTTCTAGGAGACAGCTGCTCCTGCTTGACTCCAGGGAAAGGCACTGGAAAACATGGACCACACATGACAATATCAGCACTGCACTGATCACCAGCAGGCAGTGCTCCCCCTGCATGGCTCTCCTTCTCCCCACTCCCTCACTTCAACCTTTTCCAGGCCAGGGTTTTCTCCCTCTCAACTGCTCTGCATCTTAGGCTGCAGAAGACAGGTCATGAATAAATCCTAGGTCGCCTGCCTGCTGCTATGAAGTCAGCAGATGACACTGCTCCCGATGACCAGGGAAATCCAATTCCCATTATCCTCTTTGCAAGGACATCTCCCAGGATGCCAGGCAAACCATCAGGGGCCCTGGGATCCCAGCTGGTGTCCCATGACACCCTTGGCCAAGCAGCAGGACCATGTTCAAGCACAGAAAGTCTGGCTGCACTTTTCAAACAGGCTGAATAATTTAAACCTGTGGGTATGTGCAGCTGTACAAACTCAGAGCTACTCCGAGGCCCCTGCAGGATTTAGCACTCTGGAACAGGAGTTACGGCGGCAGGAGGTGGCCCCTCCCTCAGTTCATGCGTCAGAAGTTGGCTGTGGCAAGGGTAATGCTGGGGCGATGGACTGGCTGCCTGGCCTGCTATGGCAGCTCCTCCAGAGCAGGAGAGACAGTAACCCATCTCCTGAAACAGAGCGGCACCCTGGCACTGGGAGCAAACCAGCAGCCTCTGTAACGGGCCAGGACAGCACAGCGACCTGCTGTAAACACGCTGTGGGACCATGCAGAAGGGTTGCCTGGGGAATCTTTGTTCCTCTCCTCTCTTTTTCCTATGCCTCACCCTCCCATGGGCTGGGCTAGGATAGGAGCTCTCTCCCAGGAGTCTATTCCCTGGCCCGATTTCTCCAAACATTACCAAATCTGCCCATTAAATGTTTTCTTTGTTCGCTCCAGGCTGGCGACTCTTTATCCCACAAGGCCTGGAGAGCACAAATGAATTTCCTTCCTTCCAGCAAGCTCTGAGATATTTACAGACAGGGACCATGTCCCCAACCAAGCCTTCTGTTCTCTTGACCGTATGAATATAGCTGCCTCTGCTTCTCCCTCATGCTCAGTTAAGGCTTTTAGCAGTTTTGTTCCCCTTTGTGCTCTCTCCACTTTGATTATAGTTTTGCCTCCGGCAGGAGGGACCAGAATGACCCAGAATACCCCATGCACAATCCTTCCCAGGGCCATAAGTAGACATTATGACACCCTGGGGACCCCATCTCTCTCTCTACAGCAACTTTCCTTCTCAACACTTCAGCTGGCTTTTTTCACAATCACACCACACCAAGATGCTGCATGCACATGGCTATTTGCTACCTCCTTTTCCCAAAGGAGCAGATGGTTGTTCCCTGGTGAATATCCATGCTGTTCATTTCCTCTCCCTCACTGTGTGCTTGTTCATTTTGAAGTTCACCTCATCCTGAGCTTCCTTATCTTCTAACCTCTCCTTTGGATTGTCATCTCCCACTGCCCCAGGCTAACTCAGTGCTGGGTATTTCCCCTCCTTTTCCCTAGTTTATGTAAGGTCCCTTTGGGACCTTACTATTCATGGTCATCAACATAGTCTTAATCCCTAGTTCCTTCTTCCCTACCTAGGTTGCTTTCTTACTGGTTTACTAATTGGGACAATAGCAATGCCTTTTCTGTACTGGCCTAATTCTGCACTCAAATCCTGCGCTGTTCCAAGACTGGGGCCGACGCAGGCACAAAAAAAGGTCTCTTTGCCTTCTGTAGACCACAGCTTCTCGTGACAGCAAGGTCACAGTCTCTGGACTAATAGGTCTGGTCATGCTGGATGGTGCTAGATGGGCAGCACTAGGGGGGCCAAGGCCTCTGCGTATAGAGCAGGCACAGAACCGGCAGTGATAAGGTTTGCTTCTCCCATATTAATGTTCCACCTCTATGCTCACAGCTTCGCCTGCGAGAACCAAGAGAAGATTCATTCAAGCCTCTACTGAGCTTGCCAATAAGTTCACTGAGCATGCGGCTAAATTTTGCAGACACTTAGGATCGTAGGAAAGTAGGGCTGCAATGGACCTCAGGAGGTCACATTTAGTCCAGCGTTCAGTTCAGGGAAGGAATATCCCTGACTGAACCAACCCCATCCCGGCTGGAAGGGACTCCTTGTGCGTGAATGTGTGAGATAAACCCCTGCCACCCCGCAATGTTCCACCTCTGCCAGTGTGCGGTGACTCTGTGGTCACTGCTCATCGAGGCTGGGTGAAACGAGGGAGTTTGAAAAGCTCTGCATCCTGCCTGGATGGCGTCCAGCTCCCAAATCACTGCCCCACCCCACCCTAAGGGGCATCAGCTATATACACGTGGCTCAACTTGAGTGGGGCAGCTATTAAGCAGCCACATTGACTGTTCCCACATAAAGAGAAGCCCCTACATGAGCCAGCCTATGAAGAGACAAACGAACCACTGGCATGTGAGCCACTTACCCAGCTTCTTCGGATCCATCAAGGGCAGGCCCATGGTGATGGAGCCAATGGGAACCTTGGCATGCTCGGAGCTGTACGGAGGATGGAGCTGAATGGGCACCCCCTGCAAAACAAGGCAAAGAGGTCACACGAGGCAAATACTGGTGCAGCTCAGGGCAGCAACCTTCAGTCACACATCTTTCCAGAGAGTGATTACTCAGAGCCCTCTGCCCGTGAACCACAATAGAGACATGGCAGGAAACAGCTCTGAACCCACAGCCACACCACCTTCCACCCAGGCCCACACTTGTCTCTGCCCTTACCTGGGAAATGGAGCCAATGGACCTCTCTAACACTGAGGAGTGTTTAGTGGATGAGATGAGAGGGGGAGGGTTGGAGATAGCAGGCAGCCTTTGCAGTCCGGGCCGAGAGCTCTCATGTAAGTTTAGTGGGATCGGATGCCCTGCGCACAAAATATAAGGCGTGAAGGACCCTGAAAAAGAACAAGGTCAATCTATCGGCTAAAGGGAGAGATGACAGGGGGAAGGACAGAGAATAGGGGGCATGCTTGAAGAGCTGATGGGCTGTAGATGCAGCTGCTTTGGCACTGCAGCCATGAATGCTCAACATTTCCCACTGCTGCATGGATCCCGATCTTCTCAGGCTTCACCTCTGTAGCATAGAGGGGAAGCTGCTCCATGCTAGGAAAAGCAGCCTTGTAGGCCACTTTTGCACCTTGCCCAGCCCTAAACATAGCACAGGAGGTCACCTGGCCACCCCAACCGCGAAGCAAAGGACCCTCTGTTGACCGCGCATATCCAGATGGGTACGGTACGTACCGAACAGGAGCCTGGCTTACCTGGAGGGTTGTACTGGAACAGGTGTGGCTCAGCTTGTGGGGAAGTTTTGATTACTTCCCTGGAGGGCATCTGGAAGGACAGCACAGGGGGCCAGCAGGAGGTTACAGGCTGCTCCCCACCCAGCTTCTGTCCCTCTGCGATGGAGAAGTGGGCTGGCTTCTCTGCAAGGGGAAAACAGAACGGCTTGCTAAACCATGCCTCACCTTGCTCCCCACACATACTCTTGGACAGAGACCCAGCACGGAGAACAGGCAGGCGCTGGACGCATCTTAGCAGGGCCTGAAACGCCAAACAGCTTCGCTTCACAGCAACCCACAAAGCAGGTCCCGAAGGGTTTTCAAAATGAGCGAGGTGGATTTTTTCCCCCCCTTTTTTGCTTCTTTCTGTAAAATCCGAGGTTTTATTTACAAAGCTGTTCTTAAAGGCTCTCTGGATGACTGCAGAGCCGATGTCAGAGGGAGCACGCAAACCAATCTCGAACTGGGTTTTATTCAAACTGATCAAAACATGCAGGGGGGAGGGAAAGCAGCAAAACAAGTGGTTTGTTTCGTGGCTTTCTGTTGTGTTTTCGATAACACCCGTCTTACTCAGATGCTTAATGTGTCGCTGCAAGAAAAGAGACCTCAGCGAGAGATTTCACATGCACCCCTTCCTTCACTGTAGGGCTGGAGATCACACTGCCCAGCTGGAACCTCTGATGACTTCTCTTGCAACCTAAAGGAAGCTCGCATTGATGATCTTACTATTTCTAAGGGAGAAATAGGGGCAGAAGTTAAATGTGGTGATGCTTATTTCTATTACAGCAGCATCTAGAGCCTCAGCTGAGATGACCACTTCCACCTGCAAGGTGCTGTACGTACGTGCAGGAAGAGACTGCCTGTGCCCTGAAAGGCATGCAGTCTGTACGGACAAGCACAAGGGAAGGAACAACCCCAGACCGAACCACAGAGATGCAAAAAGGGTGCAAACATTCCCATGTTGTGTTGCAAGTCACCTTTACAGTCGGGCATGAAAGCAGAGCCAAGGCGCAGCTTGGAGAGATGCGGTAAGCTGTTTCCTCCAGGCTGTTCTTGCTCAAGCACATTTTTCTTGGTAACTCTGTGCTCCACCCATGGAGCAGGGCAGCAGACTCCCCACCTCCTCCTGTCGCACTCTGCCTGTGTCTCCCACAGGGAGGCTGAGAGCAACGCACACGCTTGCATAGTGCTCATGAGCCGTAGTGCACCGCCAGGGCACTCCCAGCAGCCCCTCGCCTTCTCCTTGAATGGAAAAAAACCCACCCTCCCCAACTAGCTGGGGAGGACGAGGACTTTATCAGCAGCGCAGGGCCAAGGAAGGGAAGAAACAAGCCTGCGTCTCGCCTCCATCTCCAGATGGCTCTGCCAGGCACGGCGGAGGTGGAGGCCCCTTCGACAGAGATGACCACATGGTGAAAGAGAAAGGAGAGGGCAGGGCCAGGCAATGAGGAGAGGCAGAGAGCAGAGCAGCAGCCTGGGCTCTGGGGCGGGGGGAACATTTCTCCAATACCCAAGTGCTTTGGGAACCTAAATCCCAGTTGTCCTAAGGAGCTTGAGTACCTGCATCTCACTGGGGTTTAAGCTCCTGCAAAGCAGCCCAGAACAGGCCGTGCCAAACCTCCATGGTCGCCTATGTGTTTTGCTTTCCTGGGAAAACTTTCCCGCCAGCTCCTTTTTAGCCCCTTCAGTAAAGCAGATGTTATCAAGAACAAGCCCAGAGCAACAAACCCCAGCCCCTTTTTACATCTCCTCTCCCGCACATTTCAAGCAGATCTTGAATTCGCCTTCCTGCTGGGACCAGCTGACCACGAGAGGGCTGCAGGACCTGCTCGAACTTGCTGGTCATGCTGGTTTCGCCCCAGTGCAACACCACCGACTTCAATGGAGTCTAGGATCCATGTGACACCTGCTCGTCATATCTGCAGGTTGCCTTCGCAACTAGGGAACCGCCAAGGAGGAGAAGGCTCGATTTGTGTCGCTGCTCTGGAGCGCTTGTGGCAGCACGGTCTCAGGGCTCTGTGTTTGGCACCGCTAGCAATGCACAAAAAGGCTTCCCCACCATGAAGAAACAGAAGCAAATCAGGAGCAATTTACTGTCCGTTGGAACAGCGCAGAAATACAGAATAACGACGTCCGCTTCCTGGGCAACCAGGGAGCAATTTGTAGTGCGTGAAGTGACCAGATGTGCTCCTAACACCTGGGACAGCTGTGGCTTGTGAGCGACTGTCAATGGCCAAGAAAGATCGAAGCAGCCTCTGAGACAAGACTGGACATCCTTCCAGGACAAGTCACGTCTAGTTCAAGTGCAGCTGTTGGGCTTGACCAGCCAGTCCACGGCTTGTGCTACCCGGGCATCAAGGGAGCTGCTCCATGGTCCCAACCCAGCTTTCAGATTGGCGAAGGCAACTAAAAGCCAACGCTCCCCAAAGGGCTTCACGACCTGGATAAGCAACTTCACACACCTCTGATGGGCTAGGTGAAAAAGGGAGAATCAGGCCCCATGATGAGGCACCTGAGATCTCTAACACTCTGGTCCCAAATGGAAGTGCTTGGCCAACATCTCCGGAGAGAGATGCTAGGTATACCAAGCCAGTGTGTCAGGTGAGGGTCTGCACAACGGAGCGAAGCGCCATTAGCGTGCATCCTGACCCTAGCCCTGCCTGGATTAAAGCCTTGCTAAGGAGCGGCACAAGAGCCTCCGATTCAGAGGATGGGGATTACCAAAGGTCCTGTGCAATGAGGCTTTCCTCCACTGTCACTGTTAGTGCTTGGTGTGCTCTGGAGCTGGGAGATTGCTCTCACGCCCTGCGCGGGGTGATGCAGGGAGTCTGTTATCAGCAGGTCTGTGCACGGATCCAAGCCAGGCCCACATTCCAGAGTGGACGTGGCCAGCTCCAAACTCCGTACACTGTGGACTCCCCAGTTTCCATTTCAAACCTTAGGACCAATTCACTCATGGCACATGAACCAGAGCCTCCTGGTGTGCCATTCACACGAGAGACACCTTTTGGGTTGAACCCTGTGAACTAAGTCCCTGCTCTAGTCTACACTGCAGACCTCCAAGAGGGCCTAGCACTTCTTCCAGGGGAGAGTTCTTCGCCTTTGCTTCCTGCAAGAGCTGCCATGCCCCATGCCCGAAGTGGTGCTATACCTGCAGCCTGGGATGTGCCACTGGATCCTTCTGGGCGGAGGTGACATCTACACCCTTCTGGGCGGAGGTGCCATCAAGATACCATTAGCCAAGTGCACACCATATCTCAGAAAGGCGACTCCTCCTTCCCTCGGGGGAGCTGTTCCCACTTACGGACTGCTTTGGAGTCGGTGAAATGTGGCCAGTCTATTATTGCCCCTGCATTAAAGGGGAACCATAACTCAGCCAGCTTTTGATAAAATAGCACTTATCCTGGGAAGGGAGCTCCTATTACCGTTTATCAAGCCCCTGAAATCGGAGCTAAGGAGTCAGAGTTTATATTATCCGTCATCCAAATTAATGCGGTTGGCTTCCAATCTCCCAGAAAGGCCGAGCGAAACGAGTGACTAAATCAATAGAAAACATATTGCTGGCTTTAAAACTGCCAAGTGATAACCAAAAATACGCCCGTCGGCTGTGCGGCAATGAGCAAAGGGATCCATCTGTCAGGCAGCAGCATCCAAATGGACATGGTGCCTTCCCTCCGCCCCACGACTGGAACACCCCCTGTGTGGAGGGAGAGCAGGAGAGGGAGGCAAAGCTACGCTGGCTGACCTCCAAACTGATAGACTGCCCCAGCCAAAGGCTTGCAAGGCAGCCAACACCTTGGCTGGGATGCTATGCTTGTATGCGAGACTTTGCTTTGAAGCAGGTCCAGAGCAGCATGAGATGCGTTGGTCTCTGGAGCAGTTGCAAGAGTTCACGTTCTCTTATCAAGCAAGGCCTCGCTGATCTGGGGTGGGGGATGGGGGGAGTCTCATGACTTTGGGGGTGGAGGGAGAGCAAAAGTATCTTCTTTTGCAGTGTCAGCCCTTTTGCTCAGGGCAGACACAGGCTCTCTCTCACTTATGAAAGGATCACTGCACTGGGTTTGCTGCACTGCACTGCACGCACCTGCATTTAAGGCTGTTACTTCATGGCTATCCAAAGATGATGGGCACCCTGGTGCTTTGAAGTAGAGGCCCTAGGGAAGGAAGAGATCTCCCCTCCCCTCACCTCAACCCCTTGCACAGGTTTGCCAGGACGGGCTAGTCACCTTGCTTCTTCACATATCTCCTGCTGGGTTCTCTTTCTCTGTGGGACAAATGCCAATGTGAGGTGCGATGTGAAATCCTAGCCTGGCTGGAGCCAATGACAAAACTCCCACTGGCTTCAAATGGATCCAAAATTTCAACCTTTGCTTCCGATAAGGTAGGTCCCATCCATGACTGTAAATTTCTGAAGGAGATGGGTGCTACCCCTGGGACTCGTCTACTACGGACAAGTGAGAGAGACCTGGGATCTTAATCACACAGCATGGTCCAGGGGCATGAACACGCACCGGGAAACCAAGAAGCAGTTCCAACACCAATTCTTCTTTCGGTGGTTTGGACAACAGACTTCCTCTCTTGGTCTCAGCTTCCCTGCCTGTGACAGAGTATGCATGTCCCCTGCAGGAGCCCTGTGAGATGCTATTAAAATAACTAATTACTTGCAATGAGCTACGTAGGTTCCCAGTACTAGACAAGCGGTGCTATTCATGCTGGCACAGCACTCCAAGTGCTTTACAAAGAGGACGGCTTTGCAAGTCCAGGTCTTCGTGGTAACAAACGAACCAAGAGGCTGCAGAGTTCAGGGTTATTATGCAACCTGATCTTTAAAAACCTGCTTTCAGCACACTTCCATATGGTGTGTAAGCCTCTCTCTTTCCAAGCAGCTCCTCTCTCCTGCCTGCTCTTGGTTCCACTGGTTACGGGAAAGCAGCAAACTTGGTAGGAAGGTGAACTGGGCATCTCAAGTGCACTGGCGGACCTTCAAAGCAGAAGCATTTGGGGTTCCAAGCACGAAGGAGAGGTCCTTGAGCACAAACTCTGCGACACGGTTCAAATGGAAGCCAGACGACATCAAACTGATTTGTCTATGCAGTGAAGTACAAGAGTGGCAGAAAACTCGCGTGGCCTGGAAAAAGCTGGGGCTCAACTGTCCCGTTGAGGCCATGAATCCCAGGGAGAGAGAGTGAAGAACACAGGCCAGGAGGGGCTGGACATCACACCCCAAAAAGGCACCAACCACAAGACGTGTCAGAGTATCCAGTTCCTTCAAGGTGAAACTATATTCCTTGCACTCAGCTTGGAAACAGGACAATAAATTACTCTACAGGGCTGCTCCCTGTATGCAGTTATTTATCATCAAGGAAGCCAACTGGCTGAGCACCAGCAATCATTTCTTCTAGCAAGTAAGGCATTTTGCAGCAAGAGATGCTGCTCCTTGTCTAATAATTAGGCCAGACCTGAGCACTCTTGGCTGGCAACAGCAGAAGCATCGCTGATCCTGCCAGACAACTTTTTAGCAACAACCAAGATCAAATTCCAACAAATTCACTTTCCTCAGGGGATTTTTCCCTCTCCTTTTTTTTTTTCTTGAGCAAGTGAAATTTCATTGCTGCAAACAAGAAACGTCTGTCCGACCCCAAATCAAAGATGGCGCTTGCATTCGCCAAGCTGAGGTTTGCTGTCTTTTCAGGTGGTCTTTTCAGGCTGTGCTTGCATTACCGCCCTGCAAGGCTGGATCAACACAACGCAATGGTTTGTCAAAATCTTGGCTGGCCAAATCATGACAAATCCGTATCTTCCTGCTTTGACCTCAAATCTTAATCATTATGGGTCTTTTCCTTTTTTTCGTGAGGGCCTGTGGCAAACCGTTCCCTGCAAATACTGCTTGCCGTGCGTGTCCTGGTTCTGTGTGGTACTAAGACAGCTGCTGTCCCTCCGGATGAAGATGAGAGCAGCACCTCTGCAGTCCTAGGTGGATGATGCCTCAGAGCGGCTTCGACATTCACCTGTTTGTAACCAGCGCGCCCTGCTGTGGCTGGAGGTGGGAAGAAGTTACCAGCACCGGGCAGCTAGAGGAACGCTCCTCCTTAGCTCCTGTAGCTTGAAACCACGAGCCGCAGGTTCTGCTCCTCAGGGGACCCCCGGGTGCTTCAGTGACGGCAGCGGTGCCTCTCTCTGCCACACCACACATCACGACTCACAGGTCCTGCTGCCCATGAGATGAGCGGCCTCTATTTAAACTGCATTCAAGATCCAAACTTTTCTGATAAAAGCCCTAGGACCAATTAAGCCAGACTCCTCTTGTAAAAACACAGGTGTTTTAAAAGCGCCAGCCAGTCAGGGGGCCGGCATGCAGACTTTCAACAGAAATTGACTTTGACATTGGAAATAAAGATGCATTTACCGGACAGCACCATCAAGAGTTCCCAACTCTCCTCAACCGCGATCCCCAAGCGCTCAGCCTAATGCCGCTGACGCGGCTCCGCCGGCAGGGAGCTCAGAGCTGCTCATTAGGCAGCCAGGCAGCAGCAGAGCTATTCCAAGGCAAAGGCATCAAGCATCTTTACAGGAAGCTTTGGCTTCCAAGCTGCAGCATTAGCATTGATTGTAAATGAAATAATGGTCCCTGCTGAGCATTAAAAGCATTCTTTATAAAAAGCAAAAGCCAGGTAGCAAAGAACAGCTGAACCTGATGCCCTGGCACACCACCAGCCCCTCCAGCCTTGTAATGAATGGCGGGAACATTAATGAAGGCAAGCTTTGCACCCTCAGAGGTTGCCGCTGTTCCTGGATTTGTTCTAGGTTCAATGTGACCTGATGTACTTTCTAAAGAACGAGGTGAATTAGCTCTGCCTGCCTGGTTCTGCTCCGAGATGCTATTAGGAGTCTGCTAGGTGGAAAGCTGCAGAGGACAAGGAGCCGTCTCCTTCCCTCCCACTCGCACATACCCACTCACCTTCTTTGTCACCAACTGCAGGACTCCTGCTCTTTCCTCTGGGGCTGCTGCCGGGCTGCAGTGGCTCCTTCTCAGCTTGCTGCTGTGGCGGCAGTGGCTGGGGCGGCTTGCTCTGGGCCACTTCCTCCCGGGAGGACTCGTGCGCTTTCGTGATCTGCTGCTGGTACAGGGCCAAAGCGTGGGGAGGCACCTGAGACTTCAGGCTTCCACTCTGCAACACCCCTTCCGGGAAACCCTCCGAAATCTGCAGGGGGAGCAGAGGCAGGGAGAGGAAAAAAGGGACATGTTGTACCATCTGCTCTTCACTTTCCGAGCTGAGTCTCCAAGGAGGCTTTGCTCCAAAAAAAACCCAAGACCTCAGCGTCTTTCCGAGGAGGCTCTGCTTCAGCCCTGCAGCCACTCAGCTGAATACCTTATGCTCTGCTCCCAGGGTCCCTCAGCAACCCACTGCTTTCCCTCGCACAGGAAGCAAACAAGACAGGGTGATGCAGTGTGTTTATCTTTTGCCACAAGACTATCAATCTGTTTTGGAAATGCTACGAGGGAACCTCAGATTTGCCTTGTCTGAGGAATGTAATCTATGGCCAAGGAATTGCAGCTTTCGGGAACAGAGGGGTTTCAGTAGGATGGAGGGATCTGCAGTCACGGAACAGATGTTTGGAAGGATGACGTGAACTTTTCCCCTGAAACATCCGTTTCGAACCCGCAAAATATTACACGTTAAATCAGCGCCTGCAGCTTCCCACCCCCTTCCCCCCACTCTGCAAACCCCACTCCCCCAGCCTTGGATCCAAGAAATAATGAGACTGCTTTGGGGTGTGATGCTGATGCATTACTTTGGACTTACACTGGTGTACCCGTGATCATAATTTGGCCCTTAAGAGCCTTTAAACTACAAAAAAAAGCACTGCAGAGAGGTGTGCTTTTTCAAGTGGGAGGAGGCCGTGACTAGCTCTCTCTGTCCAGACCTTCTGATGCCTTGGAAAAATGCTCAAGATGCACCTGAACATCTCCAAGGGAAAATTTCCTTCAGGAAACCAGGAAGGAACTGCATACGGGAACACCTGACACGTTCCCGACTCCGCATCACCCTCCACGCCTTACCACCAAAGCAAACACACAGCACACCAATGCACCCACTCCTGCAGCTGCTCTCATATGAGCACACTCAACACAGGCCAGGGGAGATGCCCACGTGTGACTGTGGCCACATGCAGATGCACGCCACCAAACCCATGTGCATAGGGCCTGTACGGGCAAAAAACTGCTGTGCCCCCCTCTTGTGGACCTGCACACAGATGTATGTGCATGGCTGCATGCCTATGTGTAGGTCCACTCATGCCCTTCGCACACCCATGGAAGCACGCACGAGGCAAGCCTCTGCTGGGCTCCCCCTTCAAAGGAAACAAAACCAAGCAAGAGGCCATAAAGCTTGGAGGGCAAGCGGGAGCTTTGCTGGAGCAGCGTGGGAGCAGGCGCGTGGCGGGTACTTACGATGGGGGGGATGGCAGCAGCTCTCTGCTTCAGCTGCTTCAGGTCCAATGGCTTCTGAGGCGAAGAGTTCAGCCGTGCGTCGTTGGCAGTGTTGAGGAGGCTGGGCCTTGGAGACAGCAGCCTATGCACAAACACAGATGTCATCCCAAGCCATTTTATTTACAAACTCCATGTTCGATCACACTCCACTGCCTGCCTGGTCTGCCCTGCATGTTTATGATCATGTTTCCTTCTTAGATGTCAAGCCTGGAGGTCACCTTCCCCACCGGCGAAGAACCCGGTTGCCACGCTCCAGGTTGGGCCATCCCCACGTGCGTGACGACCTGGTCAGTGCATATTGCTGACCTCTCTGCCAGCCTGCTGTCCACCAGGGGCCTCGGCTCTGTAACTAAAGCCGCGGCAGTCAGGCTTGTTTGCCGCTGGAGGTCCCTGGTGTGACGACCAAGATGGGGGCCACCACTTGGACAAGGTACATCATAGGGCCACCCATGCATTACAAGGCTGCTTAGTGTTCAGCGCTCAGAAAGGTCTGCAACGCTGCTTTAAGGAGACGCAGTTGGCCTTGCTGCACAAAGGGATAACGGTATCTAGGGAACCACTCACTCGGCTTTGGTCTGTGAGAGGTCATAAGCACACATCGTGGACCATCCTCCTGTGAAGAAGGACCCATACAGGATATTGCTCCTCACTAGCTACTACCCTGCGAAAGCCCTAGCTTGGATACACTTAAATTATACCGATATTTAACTGTACGGTGCAGTTTATACAGTACAGCGCAGCTTGCAACAGGCACAGCTCCCTTGCCATCGGACGCAGCTATTACGGACAGCGTAGGGAGAGTGGGCCAACTCGTTTGCCTTGCTGATGGGACCGGGAGACCCAGTACAGGAGGAAGAAGAACAGTACCTGGCTCCCAAGTCCCCCTCACTCACTGTGGTGCAAAGCGGGGGTAACTCTAGCTAAGACACTGCAGTACCTGAAGTCTACGTGCAAGGGAGAATCAGAGCCAGCGTGTAAGCCCCATCAGACGTTGAGTTGGCTGCCTAGTTCTGGTCATTGGTGCAATGCCAATGCCAGCCCACCTGGCTGCCACCAGCATGCTTTGCAATCAGAGCCAGTCCTGGGCGCGCGGCCTGATGGACTGGGAAAGCAGACGTTTGCATCTGGATTTGAGGCAGCCCAGTGAGAGAGATGAAGGGCTTTGGCACAGCAGGGAAGGTTTGGGAATGTTTTAGAAGATAAGGAGGTGGCTGTGGATGGGATTCAGGGCTGGGTCCGGAGGTGGGTGACCTAGCAGCTATCGGCCCGATCCTGTTTGGCTACGGTGCAGCTGACTGGTAAGCATCACATGCAAAACGGCGAGGAGGGGGAGGGGAGTAAAACACTGCACAGCGGGCCGAGTGGGATGGTTCCTGCCTGCTCTCCCTAACAAAGAGCGAGAGCGATATAGAATAAAGGAGCTAAGCAATGGAAATAACAAGCAGCTCCCCATGTGAGCATGTGTCCGCGAGCTAGCACGTCTCAGCACGCGCCTTGGCCGGAGTCCCACTACAGATTGATCCCATGTGTCTGCGTGAGCTCCCCCTCCCTGCAGGCCTCAGCAGACCCATCCTGGCTCTCTGGCACCACGTCTTAACCTTCAGGCTGCTGGCTTGTCCCCAGGTTGGTGCACCTGGGCTGCCACATGGGCCGGCTGGCAACAGCGACCTGGAGGGCGGAGCGGGTCTGGCAGATGGCGGCCCCCACCACAACGCTGCTCTGCATGGTCCTGCCACAGCTGCGCTGCCGTGGTGCAAAACACGGAGCAAGGAGGCTCCTGGTGCCGAGTGGCTGAAGGCGCGGGAGCACCCCCGAGTGCCCTTGGCCAGATGCTGGGCAGTGGCACAAGCCTTGCTCCACTTGTGACAAAGCCCTGGGTCCTCGCTTCCTGTGCCCCAAAAGTGTCCTGCCCCCCCTCCCGTTGCTTGCTCTGCATGCACAGGGTTCAACCCAACACGGCCCAGGGCGCTGCCTCCATGGCCCCACACAGGATTGCCCCCCTCAAGAAGCTGCTTCCCCACCTGTTTGTAGTAGTGTCCAGGACACTGGTGAAGGATTTGCAACTGCTGGCACCCTCGCTGTCTATACGTTGGGCAGGAAGGCCGGCAGGGACCAGGCTGGCCTCCTCTGCAGCACACCTCTTCCATACGCAACGCGGCACAAGCAACGGGACTGACTTCCATTCGCTTCCACAGGAGCGGGATGTGGCAGAGGCACTTGCTGGCCCCCCTTTCTCAGGGCCTGTCACTTCCGCGTGCCCTCCAGCCTGCCTGGAGGGGTCGAGGTGCATTGCCCCCGTGTTTCAGGCAGACCAAACCCCGAGAGCCAAACCCAGAGCACGGGTGCTCCTGGCTCCCAGGCCTGGGCTCAGACCGCTGCTCTGTGTCTCTCCCAGCCCCGCTCATCTCCCGCCTCCTAGCTGCTGGAGGCGGCTCATAGTTTTAGGGTTTACAGCTCGCTCTGTTTATTTTAGCTGTTATTTCGCTGCTCTTTTCAGCCTATAAATTTCAAGGTCATCCTGTGTTCACCCTTGGATGAATAAACAAGTGTGGCCAGGCCATGTGAGGGGAATAAATCCATCTCTTGCGTTGGGATCCCATCCCCCTTCCCCTGCCCCAGCCCTCTCCTGCATCGCTGCGCTCTCCCTGCCCTGTCCTCCTCCTCCAGGATACGTTGGGTCGGAGGCTCTCCCTGCCCTGTCCTCCTCCTCCAGGATACGTTGGGTAGGAGGAGGGAGAGGCAAGCTGCCGTCCCCTCCCTGCGCCGCGCTGGATTCACCCCAGTGGTCTGACTCAGGAGTGCTCTGAATAAATGCCCGGGAGGAAACCAGAAGAGGGGGAGCTAATCAGAGCCATTCTGTGTATAAATGCGCAGCATCTGCCAGCTGTGGTTTATAAAAAGCTAGATGCTCCACTGTTGTGGAAATTCAAAGGGATGCAGCACCCAAGAGGGACGCGAGCTGCGACGGCCGTGCAAACCTGCTGACGCACAGAGCCACGGGACAAGGGGATCCAGCGCCAGGGGCCAGCTTGTAAACTGAGGCCTAGCCGTGCAAGGGACTAGTGACCCGGGCGCCTCCACTTCTGGGCTGTGCAATGGAGAGACCTTAAAGGCACGTGGGTTTCAGGGGGGGCCCAGCTCACGTCCTGAGAAATCGGGCCTGGGGAGGGGGAGGTTGCAAACAGCGGGTCCCTTCTGAAAGCGCTGCCCTCTGGTTCGACTCGAAACAAAACCAAAAATGCCCCGCACACGTCTCCCAGCAAAGAAAAAAAACCAGGTTCTCTTTCTTTCTGCGTGGACCTGGCTTGCAGACGCGGCAGCGCTGCCAGCATCACGCCTACTCGGCTCTCCAGGGCCGCAGCGTGCGCACCGGGCTTCCAGCGAGCGGTGCTGCCAATTCCTGTTACGCACGGACCTCGCCAAGCAGGTAATGAGTCAAAGCCCCAGGCCCGAGCGCGGCCCCATAACCAATCGGTGCAGCAACGGAGGCAGGGGCGCGCCCCGGGAGCGGGGTCTCCCCGCGTCTGTGTGACTAAGGGCTTGGGACGCGGCCCAGCCACAGTCTCCAGCTGCGCTGGGAGTGGCTTCATGCAAGACAGGCCCCGATCCCGGCAGCTTTGCCAGCGTTTGGGATCGCTTCGCTGTGCAAGCAACCTCCCTGGATACGGTGCTACGCGGCTATTTTCTGAAACGCAGAGCACCCTCTGGCTCCCATCAACAAGCAGGCCCCGGGCCAGCCCCTCATCTGGTGTGAAGCAGCGAGTTACACCGGTTCAAGCCAGTTTACGCCAGCTGAGGGGTTGGCCCTGCAGCCCTGACAACTTTTAGAGCTGAACTTTAGGCACAGCCTTGCCGAGGCACTGTGCAGATGAATCCCCTGGGGTTTGTGACGCACTTGGAGAGGCTCCCATTTAAGAAGCCAATTATAATGAATATTGTTACAATGGACGTGAACGGCAGAAGCTGCGACCGACCACCTGATATTAATCCTCCTGTGTGCAGCTCTGGTGGCTGGGAAAGCAGCAGGAATCACTTTGCCGGGGCGCCCCGGCGCCCCTTGCACACAAGCAGATGTTTGCCTCCGACCTGCCTGTGTGCGGACGCAGCACTATGCCTCCACGATGCTAACCCATACGTTTTTGACTCTGGGTTTCCCAAGCTCAGTGTTGGCAGCCCAGCCCCAAAGGAGAGAGAGAGAGAGAGAGACCACAGGGATCTGCTGCCTGACAAGTGAAACGAGATTAGAGGGTGGCCCTGAACTACGCACACGTGACGTGGGATGGCCCCAGGCGCATGGGATGGGCTCCCCTGGGAACAACCCAGCTTGCTTACCCCGTGTGCAGAGAGAGGTGTTTAGCCCTGTCAGTCTGAATTCAAGGAATTGGTTAGTCTCTAAGGTGCAACTCTACCCTGCCTTCTGCTCATCCATGTGTTGTAGCAAGATCCACTTCATCCAAGTTGAACCTTAGCTGGTGATGCAGGGCCCTGCAGTTACGGGACTGGTGATGGGGCTCCCTGTCGAGCTGCGGTGGAGCGGAAGACAGTGCCCTGTAGCGCGGGATCGGCTTGAGCGCTGGAAGCGTGCCGCGCTGCTGATTTGCTTCACTTTGGCTGTAACATTGTGCTAGTGAAACCCATGCAGCCTCACACAGCCATTTACATGCGGGGTGACCGCCACATGAACTTTAGCCCTGGCATTGCTCGCGGCCTCCTCCCCCACCTCCCATCCATGAAGGCAATTATCTTTATTTTTAACGCTGAAGAGTTAAAGCTGTGATTATGGGAGCCCTGGCCTGGCACTCCCCAGCACAACCTGCCGGAAGATGGAGGGAAGCCAGCGCAGCTGTCCCTGAGCATCACTCTTCCCAGCCTGGCCTGCAAACCTTCCTCCCCCGCCACCTGAGGCGAAACAGCCCATTTCCAGGGACTCAAGGCACTTGCAAGTGGGGCAGAGAGCAAGGGAGAGAGAAACCAGCTCCCCGCGTCCAAGCCTGGGACCCGGCCCAAGGTGTTCACACACACGGGCACCTTGCAACTAGATAAGATAAACAGGTGCTTCATCAGTCTGCAGTCGTGGTGTGACGGCAGATTGACACAGGAATGTTAAGCTAGGATAAGGCTCTCTGGGTAAAGGTGATATCTTTTATTAGACCAGCTAAAGTTGGAAAAGTTATTCTTTGCAAGCTTTTGGGCACAAATGTCTTTCTTTGGGAGTAGGGAATGTTTTTCCTCATGCCTGAAGAAGGGCATTTGTTCCCAAAAGTGTGCAAAGAACAATTTTCCAACTATCTAGTTGGTCTAATAAAGATACCACATCTACCCAACGAGACTAGTCTGCCTATGTCCTTAGACCAACACCTTAAAGTGGGGATAAGTGAAGGTGTCAACCTGAAGTGCTGCAGTTATAGCGCGATAACCAGCACGTGGGTGCTCTTATCCCGGGATAGGGGTGCTGTTGTCTGCTTTAAAGTCTTCTTGGAAGGGGCCCATGCTGTTTTTAGGGTTTGTCTACCATGCAGTTACTGCTGGGACCACAGCTCGGGCAGACATGCAGGAGGTGGCTTTAAGTCAGGTAGCCAGGCGCTGGGAGGTGCCCGAGGAGCATCCTCAGCCCCACGCTGCCCCAGCCATGCTGCCAGCCTGCCCCAGCTGGCTGGTTGGCAACTACGGGAAACCTCTCCTGTGGAGCGGAGCCCAAACACCCTGCAGCAGTCCCGTCCCCCCCACCAGCATGGTGCGGCGGTGAGGAGAGGCACCAGGTGCAGGGGGAAGCCTGTTTAATGTTTAACGTCCCTGAGCGCTGGTATTTGTTTGACAAGGCAGATATGTGCTGACTCTGCGGGGAGCCTGACTTGGAGCTGCTTGCAGAAGGGTGAAGCCCTTTTGCTGCTGCTGCTCGAAGCCTGGTTAACGTTTAACTGGAGGCAGCATTCCCGCTGCCTTCACCCTTTCTTGCAGGGGGGTTTATTCAGTCTGGGAAGAGCCCACGGGCTAGTCCTTTCGCTGCCTGGAGGAGGGATCATGCACTGAAACAAGCCGTCGCCTCCCGAGAGCGGGGCTGGCCTTGGCGCAGCTGAGCGCAGGAGCCAAGGTCTTGCCAGGACTTGCTCCCAGCCCCACGTATTAGGAGGCTCCTGGTAGACCTGAGCTATTCCCACAGGAAGCACAAACAGAATTAAGGATGCTATTATGCTAATTGTGCTCGCAAATGCTCGCTAATGACTGTGCTGTGCTGAAGTCTGAAGTGCCTGCCCGGCTCTCGCGGGAGCGCTCCGGGGACGGGCTTACGAGGGCAGGGTCGCTGGGCGTAACCCAGCGCCTTCCCATTTTTTGCGCTGGCTGCGATGAGCTCTCTGGGCTGGCTTCCTGGCCCTGAAGTGCATGCTTCCCTCTCAGCCAGCTCCGGCTGCCAAACTGCTTTCCACTCCCCCACAAACCAGTTTGAGGCAGGGAACTGGGACACCTGCCTTTCCTCCCTCAAACTGGCTCAGTGCCTGGGTGGGGAGCGAAGGCTCTCCCAGTCCCAAAGCCGCACCCAGCTCCCCAAACAAGGGTGGAGGGAGGGATGCTTCCCACTCACCTCACAGCCCCGACCGCTGCTAGGGGAGGCAGAGCCGGTGCTCATGAAATCACTGCATGGGGAGGACGGGATCTGCTGGCTGGTGGGGAGGGCAGAAGGGGACACGGTCTAGCCTGCTTGTTCCCCAGGACCCCGATGCCAATTCTAACTCCCCTGCAGGGTTTGCTCCCCAGAGGACCAGGATGCCGTGGCGGGGAGACATGCCTTTGTGCTCCCAAACTCATGACAGAAATCCAAGAGATGTATCCAAAAACACGCGTGGCTGCGAGCTGCACTTTGTGGTGTCCAGCGACTTGCTCTACTCCCCTAGGAGCTGGCATGGAGTTACCCCCTGGATACTTAACGTCTGTATGTCTGAATCGCCTCTCGGGTGACTTTCCCAGGTGAGGTATAGCTCACACCCCAGCCTGCACTAACTAAGACCCTGAACCAACCTTGTTCCTGCAAGTGGTTGGTTGCCATTTAATGAGGGTGTGCTCACCAACATGGACCCGGCTGGCACGTGCTGAAATTGAGTCTATACAATGACCCATAAATCAGACCTCTCCAAGACAGCTGTCCTCATCAGATCAATAAAGCACGGCACCATTTCCCAATCAAGGACCATGGCATTCACCCAAACCGTGCCCATTGATCTTGGGTCTGGCAGGAGCAGGCAAGGTCTCCTCCACACCACCAGCCCTTGGTAGGCCATTGCCAACACAGGAGTCAAAGAGACAAGGCGTTCACCTACATTACACGAGATCCAGTTCCACAAGAACAGCTGTAATAGTAGAGGTGGAAGAGGCTGACTGGGTCAGTGAATTCACCCACTGATACACAGCTCTACCATTTACCTATGCTTAAAATTTCATCTCCATTTTTATTGTTTATTTTTATAATAATACGTTCTGCTTCTAGAGCACGTTTCGCACCAGGGTCCCCAACTGCTTCCAAACCATTAGTTCATGAAAATGGTTGGTGTCACTACAAGGAAGGCAATGATGTTTTTATCACATCACAGACGGGGAAAAAGAAACACGGAGAAGTGTGCTCAGGGTCGGCCAGGCTGGGAACAGAACCCAGGTGTCCCTAACCCCTGCTCTGGGTTTACAGCATAGTTTTCTTCCCCCTCACTCATCCCAAGCCATAGCATGCTCCAGGAAAGGTCTCGTGAGTCCCAGCAGGGCAGGACCTCCTCTGACTGAGTGAGAGAGCAGAATCAGACCTCTTCTCTTAAAAACCAAGAGCAGACAGTGGCTATGTGGAAGCTGACCAGCTGCAAGTGAACCGGCCTCATCTCCTGCCTCCAGCAAGGCCAATAACAGATGCTTCCTAAGACAGGTCTCAGCGACCATGCGTTTCTGATCCTGGTGCACAAGGGTACTAAGAACAGCCTCTCTTCCCCGGGCATGGCTGCCAATACCCACCCCCACCCCGAACCTCAGGCCTGGCCTCCCCGCTACGAGACAAGCAGACCATGCAACCTCTGGGGCTCTGTGCGGTGACCTTTGTCAAGCCATGCTGTCGCTCCCACCGCCCCAGCATCCTCTCTCACCTGTTCTTGTCCACGGTATCCTGCTCGTCCATCTCGTCCGCGCTGCAGGTGGCACTCGAGTCGCTGTCCGGATTGATCCCGGAGGCTTTGCCCGTTTTGTGGCTCTCCTTCTTCTCGGCCTTGGGGGTCCCCTCTGCTCCTGCCATGCCCCCATTGCTGCTGCCACCCTCTGGTTTCTTGTCGTCCCCCTTGTCTTTCTCCTGACAGTCCTCGCTCTCCTCCTTTTTGATTTCGCTCTTGCAGGGCTCCTCACTTGGCTTCTCCTCCGGCTCCTCTGTTTTCACCACGTCCACCACCAGTTCCTCCTGTGACTTCTCCTCATTGCTGGCCTGCTCAGCGACTGTTTCCGGGGGCTGAGGGGTGCTGGCAGCCGCAGGAACGGCATCTGCAGTGGCAGCGGTGGTGGCAGGAGCCTCCTCCATCTTGACGGCTGGTTCCGTGCTGGAGTCGCTCCCGGGCCCGGGTGCCGCCTTTGGCCCGTTCTCACCACTCTCCTTGGCTTCGGGCCTTGGCGAGGGAATGCTCTCGGTATCCGAGCTGTTGTTTACTGCAGCTGAAAGGAAACCAAAGTGAGACTCTCAGCATCTACAGCCCTTGTTATTACAGTAGATGACGGCAGAAAAATGAAGGAATCTACTTCCCTGAGACGGCAAACGTTTCCAGCCGCCTCGACGAGGCCAAACTCTCTTCCCAATTACAGAGGAGCCAGCTTAGCAGCTCTGGGAAGCATGCTGCAGTGCACGGACAGCAGGAATTGAGCCCGAAGGAAGGGGCACTTGCTCAAAGCACATCACGGGTCACTTCCCCCGTCCCACTGCCCCAGCCAGGTTTTTTGCCGCGGGCTTGGCGTGGGAACTCTGGTGCCCAGAAAGACAAGACCATATGGTGAAGGAAACAAGGCAAAGCTGCTGAATCTCCCAACTCTCAAAGGCTGAAGTGATGTGTTCAACTAAGAACCAGCAACTCCAGGCCATCTCCTCGAAGCACACCTGTCTTAAATTTCAGTCGGAACAAACTTCTGCTCTTCAGATGTCCCTCCTACCCTAGCATGGCCGTATTGTGCATGGGCCTTTCCCCCCACTTGAGCCCGTATACTTATGGAGAAAATGAAGAACCTCTCAATATTCCCCCATTTCCACTGTATCTGACACAGACTACCTTCTTCTCCTGGCTGGGAGAAGGAATTGCCCCCTATCTACAATTTCCACCTGCCTGGAGGTTGGAGGATGCCTCGTAGACCTCAAGAAGTCTTTGGGACTGCGCGCACTACTCGGGGTTCCTGCGCAGCCCAGGCCTAACCCAGAACAGGGAGCAGTTCTGCTCTCTTCTCTGCCGGGGCACAGTTCATACTGTAGGCGGGATGCCACACATCAAACATGAATGCTGGGCTTAAAACCAGGGGACTGAATCACGATTCCAGAAACTCGGACCCTGGGTTTCAAAACAACGAGGTGGGAATAATCTGTTTGCCATGAGATCCAGAAGAATAATTAAAAACTCTTGCCTGACCTCTCCCCCCACACATTGCTATCCAACCCCATCCAGCCTTTTTTGGGAAATCTCAGCCACTTCAACTCTCCAAGAAGACCCGGTGCAAGAGTCCAACCTCCCTGCTCGCTGCCCCGTGCTGTCGTTGTGGATGCTGACAGCCTCCACCACGCCCCAGCTAGGAAGGGCTCCACACCAGCAGCCCTGGCCTTTCAAACTGTTCTGTTTTGCTTCCTACGAGCCAGCCAGAAAAGAAATTTCCCACCACGCCAGGACAGGACCTGACTGAAAACTGAAAACAGACTGTCCACTGAAAACAGCTTCGTCCCAGGCTGAAACCGTATGGCTCTCAGTGCCAACAGGGCAACAGAGTGGGCAAGGAGGTGTTTCGGAAAGGCACGTGTGCAGGAAGCAGGTTATTTCTTTGGGTGTGAAGTGGCAATACTGAAAGCAAGCTGCAGACCTCAGTGAGGTGGCCTCCACTCCTCCCTGGGGCTACTGAAGCAACACCAGCAAGAGCTGAGGACCCTCACAACTTGCTCAAAACACTGCAGAGAGGGAGGCTCAAGACGCTCCAGGTTAAGGGCCACCCTCTTTCTCTGGGTATATTGGGGTGGAGGTGAACGGGGCCTCTGGACACCCAGGTCTAGTATGCACTACCTCGAGCATTCAGGTCATACAATAATGGGCAGACCTGTAGATCTGAAGTATCCAGAGCTCAGGTATTCCACTTCCTCAGCCAAAGAACACCCCAAACCCAACAGGAATTTCGGGCTGCCCCAACATTTATTTACTTGCAATAAATCAATGGAAGGCAGTCACTCAAGGATGACAGGCACGGACTTTGCAGCCGTTAGGCAGGATGGAAATCCACAGTGTATCTGGCCAGAACCTCGCCCCGAGTGCATCCACTTCCATTATTAATGTGAAACAGTCTGCAGCTCTGATGAGATGGATAGCTTGCCTCCGGTTCAACTGAGTCTTTGGTTTGCATGCATTTGCCCCCACCCTTGTGAACCTGCAGAGGACCGGGGCTGACCACGTGCAGCCGAACTACCCAGGAGTTGTGTCCTGGATGGCGGCGTGAGCGGTGTCATTATGCAGCCTGCCTTTGGTATGAGAGCCCCGCTCGCTGAAGCGCGAGGTGATCTGCACGTACTTTTCGTGCTCGCGCACCAGGGAGTTTGGACGCAGGCAATTAATCATGCAAGGAAACCATCCAAAGCCCTTCCCCTCCCCCTTCACCTGCTGCACCCCAGCCTTGGCTGCTGCTACGCCAACTGCATCCCCAAATGTCACAGGAGACCATGGCAAACTGCTCAGGCATAACGCCACTCTGACATTTCTGCTTCTGTGACATTTCATCCACCTCTGCTCGTAAGTTTATTCAGCTCGATAGCCTACTTTGGAAACCGAGTTCTCTCCGCCCAACAGGATGAATAAGAGATGAGAGCTGAAGCTCTAATAACACAAAGCTTCTAAGTGTGTCAAGAGAGCTGTCTTTAAATCTTAAAATACATTGTTTCCTCTGAACTGCTCTCACAAAGACCGATAACTACATCTTACATTGTGTCTGTGAGTCACATATCACCTAGCACAGAAGATTTACCTGGAATCTGCCTCGTAATGAGTCACTTCCAACAATGACTAGAAAAGATTTGCAATTTCAAGTCCCATTAGCCTGGACTCCAAGGCCAGGACTCAGCAGGGTGCTCACGCTGCTGGTTAAGTTATTAAATTACTTCGACAAAAAGTCAAACGGGGCTATTGTTGTAAATTATATAGATTTCCCCAAACTCGCGGTTACAGCTTCAGAGCGATAAATAGCTAAAATTGCCCCTTACGTTTTGTTTCCCTTCTTTTGTGTCAGTGGGAGAGTAAGAGCTGCCTAAGCAAAGATATTCTATTAAAAAATAAATAAATAAATAAATAAAAAAAGGCAGAGGTGGGCTGCCCCGTGGCTACGGATTTTGTTGCTGCCGTGGAGAATCACCTACCAGTGGACAGACCCCAGGGCATATGTTGTCTGAATCAGGAGAGTCATTAAAGCAATGAGAAAATGAAGGGGGTGGTTCACTGCTCCATTGGCAACCCTGTGGCTTCAGGCACTGTGGGCCTGATTCAGCAAAATGCTTGGCTTCAGTGTAATTTTTGTGCCGTGCTCAAGCAAGGTGCTGAAATGCAGCTCGGTGAATCAGGGCCTTGCTTTTTAAGGTGCTTCTCAGCTACCTTCCCAGGCACGGGCAGGAGCGAGCGACTCCATCTGCAGTCCTGCACTGCGACGCCTCCCCCTGCTGCCTCCGCGCAGTGCCAGCTATCTAACCCTGACGTGTCCCTGGGCTTTGCCAAGACGCCTTGGGAACAGTCCTGCATATAAAATGACCAAACAAAAACTGGTTTACAAGACGGCAGAAGTGTGCCAGGCCTTGGGATAAGCAGTGCACCCTGGGAGCAGGGGGTTGGTCAGGAGGGCAGGCTCTTTGTTGCGGGGGGATAAACCTTAGAAAGCACGAGGTGATGCCTTGGACTAGACTAGAGGGGCCTAAAGGGGGAGGTGGAGGGTTCCCATGGTGTGTGGAAGAGATGGGGAATTGTCCTGCAAGGGTACTGGCACCAGGAGCAGTACAGACTGCGTGGAGCGGTAGTGATGGCATCGAGGGCATCTCCGTGGGCACAGACTGCACTGCAAGTGGGCTCTGAAAACACACCTCCCCTCTTGGCAAGATGTCTCCAGGACAAGGCAGCAGGGGGAAGCTTGCACTGCCTGTGCTCTTGCCCTTCCAGAGACAGAAGCGCGCTTCCCACCATCGCCAGCCTGACCCCTATCAAAACAGTCCAGGCCACAACCGCTCTGGAGCCCAAGTGGTGCCCGGGATGCCAGCTGGACCATACTGGATGCCAGTATGGAGCTCTCACCTCCCTACTACTCTTAAATCAACACTGCCCCAGACAAAATTCAGAGCCGGACTGTAACCGCTGAGATGGTGAAAGCCTGAGGAGCTCAGATCAGTGCACCTGGTGCTGCACAGAAGTGTCACCCTCTCATGGTCCCTGGGACCAGCACCATTCGACCTGCCCAGCATGGTCCCTGGCCCACAAGGAGATGCTTGGGGGGGAAAAAAAATGGACCAAATATAGCACTAAACAGCCAAGAGCCCAGGGGCACCCCAGGAATATCCAAGCCAATCCCTGCCACAGGAATGGTGGCCCTCAACGCCTCACCTTCTGCCTCCTCGGCCATCTCCTCCTCGTTGCCACTTATCCCCGATACCTCCATCTCCTCATCCTCCGCTGCAGGAGCGAAGGCTGCCTCTTCATTTTGCGCGGCGGGGGCTTTTTTCTTCTTCCTCTTGGCATTGCGCTCTTTCTCCTGGTGGGACAAAAGTACACGAGGGTCAAAAGTGAGAAGCGTCTGCTGGCACTGGGTCTGGTGGACAAAGCCAGTGGCAGCCTCATGGTTCAATGCAATGCAAGTTCTGACGATAGAGAGAGAAGATGGTTTAGGGAACCACCTTGTACTGCCAAGGAAGCTATGAGGTGACCTGGTCCACTCAGACCTTTCCTGCCTCCTAGTCCCCTCATTGCCTCTGGTTGCTCCAGTTTGGATTAAAAGCACGTCAGGGCAGGGAACGTGCCCTCACACCTGCCTGTGAGAAGCAGCGGGCAGAGGTAGCAGCAGCAGCAGCAATGTCAGCTCTCCCTCTGGTTTTGACATCTAAGGAGCCTGGGAATCCCTGAAGCCTGTGTTGCTAATGGGGGACAACTCCCACAATGGCATCAACCTTAGCCCCAACTTGGCTGGCTCTACTACAAAACCTTGAGAGCAAGGGGACGTCTCACGTATGCACAAGTCTGCTTCTGCTGTCCTTACGGCGAGGATCAGCTCACTTCTCAAGGAGTCATCGCCAACAGCAGTCAAACCCCATCCAAGTTTATTGTGTGCACACAGTACCGCTCCAAAGAGCTTCACCGGGGTGCGCTGGCGGAGTGGCACACCAGCCTGGACCAGCAGCACTGCCCACGAGGCTCCCGGCCAACAGGCAATTCTTCCACGATGCAGCGTTCTAAGAACAGGAGAGCGCTGCCCGAAGTCGGGTGATAAGATAAAACGCTCTCCTTTCAGGGCCTATTCAGGGTCTCTTTTTTCAGGTGACAGAATTTTGATCCTGCTAATATTAGCATTTCGGGGCTGGAAATACAACGGGGTGCTGGACCTCAGAATACTGCACGCTCAGACAAGCCATCTCGACAAAGAAAATTAAGTGTGTGATCTACTGGATTGCATCAGAAGGGCTCACAGCAAGTTACAGCTGGCATCTGGCCCCCAGAGTGTCCAAGACACCATCCAACAGCCTGATTTTTACAGCGGCTCAGCCCCCACCAACTCCCAGTGAAGTCTGCGGGGGTTGTGGGTGCTCAGGGAATATCACTGCTCTCTTAAGACACTCAAGTCAGTGGATACCTCTGATAGATCTCGTAGACATCGGGGCTGGAAGGAACCTCGCGAGATCATCAGGTCCAGTCCCTTGCCCAGTGGGCAGGAAGTCAGCTGGGGTCAAATGATCCCAGGAAGAATGGCATCCAACTGTTTCTTGAAAGTGTCCAGAGTAGCTGCTTGCACCACTTAGGTGGCTGTCACATAGCCAACAAGCAGCACGGGTGCAAACAAAGTCCTGGGCTGCTCTGCCCATGCCCTTTCGCCTCTTTATTTCACCTTCTTACACAAATGCGACGGTCACGCTGACACATGCACGCTGCTCCTGGTCATACTATTTGACTCAAACTAAGACCCTCTGCTCCTGTCTCCCAGGATCACTGTTAAAGAGTGGCTGGTAGGAGCAGGCCCAGCGCCTTCTGCAAACACTCATCCACCCTGGCAATTTTCAAAAACCATCTTGACGCCCATCTTGCTGGGGTCATCTGATCTCAGCAGTCTTTCCTGCCCCAAGTGCAGGGTGGGGCTGGATCTGTAAGGTCCCTTCTGGCTCTTAACAACTATGAAACCCCCACATCCCGCACGGCGTGTTTGTCTCGAGGAATGAGCAGATAAAACTTCAGTGGAAGTGCCAGCTCTGCCTCGGGATCTCCATGTTGGGAAGTGTAATGCTCCTCTTCCTCTCTCCCCACCCCCCTGCAAACATCTCCAGATACAGGGAGAGACCCAAACCACCCGGCTGCTCTTGCTTGGGAACACCACTGGCTTTCAATCTATTTTTATCCTACTAGCCCGGAAAGGGAAAAGGCACTGGGGATGTTGCTGTCGGAGCATGGAGGCGCTGCGGATGGTGCCCAAGGGCCCTCTGCCCCTGGCTGCACTCCTCGGGGGATCTCTATTACAGTACATGCAGCGGTGTTTCATCAAGGCCACTATTCAATGGCTGCATGGTTTTTGTCTGGGGAAGCAGCTCACCGTTCAGGCTCCCAATAGTGCAACTGCAGTGACAAAGCTCCCTGGGTTACTATGGCAAAGCCTACTCTGCCTCTTACTCATGCGTCTGTGACTCAGTTGAGCCGACAAACAGGCTCCGACACTGGGGAATTAGCTGGGAACCAGCCTCTGCCTCAACGCCTTACTTGGCTTTTATTACTGCTGAACAGCAAGCGGCAGCGCTCGGCACGTACCGACGTGGAGGTTGCTCGCAAAGTTGGGCAGCTGGTCAGGGCTCGGGGACTGTGCGGGAGAGGATAGCGCATAATGAGCGTGCGAGATGTGTAATGGGAGCAACTGGAAATCCGCGAGGGCAGATCTAAGACACAGAGCTGCCGCTCAACTGCACTAACAAATGCTCTGATCCAGGGCCCCGGAGCCGGGAGTCATACCAAGCCACGCACGTCCCCATGCTGACCCTGCTCCGCTGTCACTCCAGAAAACTCGAGCCACCTGTTGTCACCTTTGGCTTTGCTTGCAAGCATTCTGGGACGGGGATTATGCTTTTGGCGCCTGCTCGTACAGCGCCTAGCGCAGCGATGCTCAGACCATGGCTCGTACGACCCAAGTGGCTCTTTCAATCTATTATCTGCAGCTCTGTGCAGAAGGAAGTGCCCCAAGCCTTTTATTGTAAACGACACATAGACACTCAGCAAACACTGCACACCTTTCCACCAACTTATTTCTCTTTACGACTGAGCAAATATTAGCTAATGTATCACAGCTTTTTCCTTTTCAACCGGATCTTGTTTGCCACGATTCCTCTAGAAGCGCATACATTATGATCTCTCTGTGAATAACACGCAACTCTTAGGAGAGTAAGGACTAGATGGCCTCTGCCCTACAGCACAATACAGCCCTCGCCCCTGACCGAGAATCCTACCACCTACTCCAGCGCAAACACATGAAAACAGTAACCGCATGCTATCGGTTTGCCTGGCAAAGCCAAGTGGGCAGGAGAGAAGCTTACATCAAGTTGTTTTAAAAGGGAAAATCGAGCTCCCCGTGCAATACACGTGGTGGTACAGCAGCGCAGCCCGGCCTGGTACCAGTAACTACGGACACCCCAGGAAGGCAAAGGTCCCAGGTATATAAATGCTGATGACATGGTTTTCTAGCCCTCATCTTGCATGCTTAGTTTGGTACTTGCCAAAAACCGTGCACTTCAATGCTAACTGCACAGCGTGTTCTGTCATGCTGGTGGGTATTATTTCTCCTTGGGGATGTGCAGACATAGCTTTGGCAGGATGTTGCTGCCTACGATGGGGCAGCCCCTTGCTGCAGGCTTACACCTCCAGCTACGTGGAAAAAGGGATATAAAAGCATAGGACTAAAAGCCGACCCTCCGCCCACTGCGCTCTGTAGCGCTGAGCGTGTCGTTCCACTGGTTAGAAAGGCCAGCCCAGACGTCTGGGGTTGCATGGGCAAGTTTCCAGCTAGCTCCATTAGGTTGTCTCCAAGTCTGGCAAGGCTTAGGAGTTCTCCTTCACCTCCTCTCCCCTACTTCCAAACCGCCTGGCACTACCAAAGCCTGCCCCCTTCTACTCAGCTCAATAACCCTGGCCGCACAGCGTATTTTTGAGGAGGAACTATATCTCCCACTGGGTGACATCTTTCTGGCTACCTGCCCCAAAGGGAAAGCAGTAGTCCAGACAAATTTGGCCTCTTCATGGGATCACCACCTGATAGGGAAAGAACAGCCAAAACAGCTTTAAAAAAAGCCTGCTACTGATACAGAGCAGTCATTATATTTACCTACCCTCGGCAGCTGTCTCAGCCTTTCCTAACAGCGTGATGCAGGCGCTCCCGGTTTCATATGACGTGATGATATATATTCCAGGACTGGGGTCAGAACTGGGACTAACACCAACCTTAGCACAATGCAAAACCCCAGGACTTGTGCCAGGACCAGTACCGAGACCAACAGCCTGATCCTACTAAGCCCCACGGGAATCTCAGCAGTGACTTCAGTTGGCTTGGGAAGAAGTCCCACACACGAGCCAAGGGAAAGGCTTCCCAGAGGCCCTCGGCAGCAAGGCAGAACCACGACCGCCTCCAGCATGGAGATACACTGAGGAGCTGCAGCCCGGGGCCCTGACCAGAGCAATCGACACCCCGAGACAACCACGGCACTGGGAGCAGTCCCCTGCTAGGGGAGGGAGTCTAACTGCAGATGGCTGAAGAGGACCACAGAGAACACGTGGTGACAAAATGCCCTGTTACCCTCAAGTGCTGTGGTTAACGAAAGGAGAAGTCAGTTTGCAGAAGGTCCAGACTACTTAAAGATGAAGCTAGAAGGGGGCCAAGCAAATCGCACGAAAACTGACCCAAAGAACACAGAAGCGGTGGCAGAGAGAGGCTCAACCCTGGCCAGAGAGCACCGGCTCCTCCCAATTCCTCGTACCAGTAGGTCCGACTCATGAAGGTATGAATATGCAGCTCCACTCAGCAATGTCCGGGGACCCGGGATGGAAAACGTGGGCCCTGCTTATCTGCTGCAGTATCAACCCACTCCTGCAATGAGGCAGCCCCTTCTGTCACAGGCCACCGCGAGCAAGACGTCTGGGGCCCTGCAAAGTGCCATGATGCTCCGTCCTCTAAAAGGGCGAGATGGTCTACGCTCTGACAGAGGCTGTCAGCGTGCCCTGAACACCCTCTACATGACATCTCTCACTCTATAATTCTCCTTTCATCGACACAAGGGCAAGCCCAGATGTCGGAGCACATGAGCCATCTGCACTGCAGAGAAGCAGGACAGCGTAGCCGTTGGGCCAAACAGCTCTCCCAGCAGTGGGGCAATGCCCTGGGGACAGCACCACCCAGTCCACACTCTCTTCCTGAAGCTCCCTGTGCCTCTGCAAGTTGGGTGTGTGGCAGTAAACCGGGCACGCGTGCTCGCCCATCCAAGTGCCAGACCTGGAAACGACCCAAGGCACAGGCCAAAGCCCCCAGTGGCATGCACAGAAGCAGCCTCTGACTGCAGAACCAGACACAAAGCTCCACGCAAGACTTTGCTACAGCTTTGGTCCCTGGGGTCGACTTTTAAGCTCTCCACTTGAGCAGGTCCCTCTCACTCAAACTGAAGTGCACCTGAAGCCAGTGAGTGAAACCCTCCAGAACTGTGCATTTCATACAGCTGCAATTCAAAACCACACAGCGACGCTGGCTGAACCGAGCAATGAGCACAGGGGTGCATCAGTGCTGTGTGGAGGTTCAGCTGTAGGCTTAGCCGAGGGACCCCAGTGAGCCTGGGCTGAGATCTACGTCTGAAACAAAATCCAGGGCACATCAGTGATGCAACCTCGCCTAGGAAAAAGGGCTGGCAGACAGAGCAGGAGTTGCCTTTTAGAAATGCTCAACCCTACTAATTGAGCTCATCCTCCTTAACCAACCTTCTAGTAAATCTGGGGACAAACAGAGTCACTGTGTTTCCTTGCACATTATCTGCATGGGAATCAGTAGTCGGTGCAGACATTGAGGGCATGAAAGAAGTCAGGCGCTTCATAGTGAAATCACCTGATGATATCTCTGCCTGATCACCCACTGCTTATCCTTGAAAGAGGTCAAGGTTGCCTTTGGCATGCCCAGACTCTACATAGGAAATAATTAGGAGCTCTGGTCCATTTATGAATATATTTAGGAATCAGAAGGAAAAGTCTACGGCAATTTTGTCTCAGTTGTTCTGTTATTTTATTCAGCCTTCTGGCATCTGCTGTTGCCATAAAACAATAGAGTGCAAAAAATAACAGCTGAGCAGTCATTGTTCTTACACAAAACCCAAATTCCACAATCGCGAATGCTCGAAAAAAATAGAATGATGCTGATGATATAAATTGTGAACAATTAGAACGGAGGAGTCTAGCTACTACCTCGGAGAAGCGGATGCAGGGAAAATTGGGCTCTGCAGAAAAGTGCTCTTGCAGTATAATTTCTGTAACGTTAGGAAGCAGAGTAAATACAAATACGCAACTCTGATTCCATTACCAACTGAGCTGCAGGATCTTATTTCAGATTCTCCCCAGTAACGAACATGATATCTTTGTTAAATAATGTTCTGCTATTTGGGGGGCGGAGAGGGGGAGTGTCACTCCATTCTCAGTAATTTTTTTTTGTTGATCTTGGTATGGCTTTTCTGCCTTGTTTCTAAAACAATCGAGTGAGACGTGGAGCGCACGAGTGTCTCGGTCCTTGGAGAATTAATAAGACGAATCACCAACGTCCTCTCTATTTCTCATTCCTATAGACAGACTAGGATATTAAATTCCTGGGTGAGTCATTCACTGTTTTCCTGTCTTTTTACTCTTGTTGCAATAGCTTGCTGGGGAGAGTCCTGCGTTGAACGCTGCCCCTTGCATTTTCAAAGCACCCCTTGGGGCTTTAGCCACGTGAATTCTATTAGCTGGGAAGCTCGGTACCCAGGGTACTCTACCAACGAAGTAACACTTACGAGGCTTGGCAGTCCTGTCGCAGTGCACGGCATTGCTAGAATGCATTCCTGGTGCACCAGCTCATTCATTCCCTCGGCCTTTGGAGCGGGGAAGCATTAGTCTTTGCATTCTCCCAGCGGAGAGTCAAAGGTTAAGTGATTTGCCCATGGTCACAGGTGGGATCAGGAGGCCAGTGTCCCAGAGCCCCGGTTTGTTATCAGACTATGCTGGCCTCTGGATATGCCAACTACTTGTTCTCTCTTCCTTCCAATATCCTAAAAAGCTCACAATGAACCCTCACCTTTAATCTTTTCCTGGTCCACTCACCATTCACTTGTTTATACTTGGTGCTTGAGCTGCCGTGGGGTATAGGTTAGGCAAAGGTTTCAGTGGAAACATGCCAAATTACGAGGCCCTGCTCTTGTTCCTGGTGCTGGGGCAATAAATCAGTACAAACCTTAAGGCTTCACAGGATTTACACACCTGCAAACTGAGAGCATGCTCTGGCCCAGTCCCTTGACACAGTGCCATCGCATGCTTTGCCTTACCAAGAATCTCACTCCTGCCTGAAATCACATTATTCTGCCCCGCTCCCTGGTAAAATACCATGAGCCGAAGGACAAACGCTCTTGTTCCTTGTTCTAAACTATCACATGAAGCCTGGGCTCCATGGTTTTAATCGAGGCACATCCTACAAGGAGAGAAAAAAGAAAAAAGAAAAACTTCCCGCCCGAGTTGGGAACGCCAGGAACTCTGTTTGCCGGGAAATATCTGTGGCACTCCAAGTGGGCTGAGGCGGGATGCTTACCATTTTTAGTTTGTGCTGCTGTAGGATCTCGTCCAGGTTCTGTCTTTTCTTGTAGTTGAAGTAGAAGTTTTTGCACTGCGACACGGTCTTGGAGCCCACCATCCTGGCAATGGCAGACCAATTCCGCCCATGTTCAAGGAGACCTTCAGCCAGGAAGAGAAGGAAAACAAGAAAAGAAGGGGGGAAATTAGGAGGTTTGAAACCAGATAAACTTGCACAAGGCCAGCATTGTTCATTCACCCAGGCCGGGCAACACCCCATGTGCAAACCCAATGCCACGGCAACAATATGGCCACCAACATCTGTCTGGAAGGCTTCTGTGGCCAAGGGGATGGTGGAGAGCAGCCTGTTTTTCTTTCCAGGAGAAAGGCATCTGACCTACAGCCTTGGGGAACAAAGCATCCTGCAGGAGGGCTGCCCAACAACAGCCAGCTCTACAGCCTGCTGCTCTCCACCCTCCCGGGAGAGGGAGGGCAGGCCTTCACGGGGCACTGACACCGCAGAGGTAACTGAGCCCGCAGCTCTCCCAGCAGTTGCGCCGGGGGGCAAGCTGGAAGCACGTGCAGAGATGGACATGAGATGCGAGTGCAATGAGAAGGTGGCCGAGCGTTGGCCCAGGTGACTCGCATTGCTGTGGGGAGGGCACCAGTGTTGACAGTGGGCTCGCAAGCAAGAGAAAATGTTCAGGTGAGGCACCGTGCCAGGGGCATATGACTCCATACAGGTGGGGCAGCCGGGGAAGCCTGGAGGGGTGGAGCACAGCCACAGAGTGGGCAAGTGGGTGCAGAGGATGGCAGTGGCTCATCCTCAGACTGCCAGGCCTCTCACCTTGCACGTGCTTTCCCTTGAGGCTGGGTGCTGCTCCTGCCTCACGACGTGAAAAGAACCCAAGACGCAGAGCAAGGACCAAGTGGCTTCCCAAAGACTGATGGTGGAGTCACTCCGAGTCCCACATTCTTGCTTCACCCATTGCCCTACCTCCCCTTGGAGCAAGGCTCTTCGGGGTCCTAGCCCATCCACGTGGTGCATGGGCACAGCCCTGCACAGTGCAGAGGGACGTCCGGGCACAGAAGTGCAGGATGGAGACAGATGCTCATGTCGTGAGCACATGGCTGAAGACACCATGGAGGGAAGACAGTGGGGCAAGGTGATGGATGCCCAAGGCGAGGGTGCAGGTTGGGCATAGTGTGGGGAGAGGGGACTGCAGGCCAAATGCAGCAAGGGCGGAAGAAATGCCACCTCCTCCATGACCCCAGAGAGTGGCTGAGCTCACCCTGGGAGCAGGAGCTTGGAGGAGAGGTGCCATGGGGCAGTGAGCTCTCCAGTAACCTGTGGCCTTTACGCTCCTGAGCAGGGCGGCAGGGACCCAAATCCCTCCTCTATCCCCCCCGAACAAAGCAAGACTGATACAGCTGAACAAATCAACACCTCCACACACAAACGCCCGTGTCCTTCCCATGTGCCAGACTGCCCTGCCTGGAGACATCCTTTGCCCCGTGCAGTCTCTCCTAGCAGCCGCCTCGGTATCTACCCCTTTAAGGCATGATCCTGCTCCACGCATGCCTGGTGCCTCGGCTCCATTGCCAGGCGGGGTTGGGGTTGCTATGCAGCTGCCATCAGGTTGCACATCGAGCCAGGTAACTCCGCTCCAGCTGGCTCCACGCTGCACAGTCAGGTTGGGCCAGGATCAGCCCTTGCAGCATTGACTCCGCTCCAACTTTCCCTTACTTCTTGCCTGCCATTGTCCGTGTTCTTCTGAACACGCCTGGCGTACACGGCGGGCAGGCCCGGCGCCTCCAAACCCGCCTGCAAAGCCTCGCGGGGGGGGAAAGAGGCATCGTCAGCACCGGCAGGCCACAGCCCAATCATCAGACAAAGAGCATCTGGCCCGGCTCGCCCGGCCCAGGCCCCTGCACCCAGGGAGCGAAGAGCATCCCCGTTGCCACCTCCCTTGCCAGTCCCTGCAAGCACAGCGCTGTTTGTGGGTAGGGCCTGCTCGTTGGATTGTGAAGCCAAATGTCACCATTTAAGGCAAAAAGATCCCCAACAAGTTAACACCTGGCCTCTGTGCAAACGCATTTGAGCAACTACATTCCCAGGCCCGGAGCTAGGGCCGGGGGAGCAGGACCCTGTGCCCTGCATCGGGGTGGGGGATCTGCGTAGCTGAAGGGGCCAGCCTTCCGGCCCCCGAGACGGCTGGGGTGCAGGGAGCCCAGCTTGCTGCCCCCAGCCCCGTGGCAGACTGCAGCTCCTGATGTCCGAGACACCCCTCGGCCGAAGGCCCAAGAATAAAACTAACTTGGGTTGGAGCCGGGCGCAGGCAGGAAACGAAAGCGTTGAAGTTCGCACCGTTGCAGGAGCAAAGAAATGGGCTGCCGTCGAGCGCCCCGTTCCACTCGAACACAGGATCTCGGCGGTTGCCGTCTTGCAAGCCTCTCGCCGCCCGCCCCGGGGAGAGCAAAGCCAGAGATCCCTCCCCTCCCCGGCAGGCCCCGATGCCTCGTGACCCGCCGAGCGCCTCCGACACAAACGAATCAATCAACCTGCTCCCTCACCGCTCTGCCGGTGACCGGATCCCACGTGCGCCAGATGGGGCTGTAATTACCCGTCGCTCGGGCAAGGGCCTCTCACATGCCTGATAAGTCCTGCAGCCGCTGCAGTCGGGACTCCCTGGACAGCAGGCGTTTCGCTGGAGCCGTGCAGGGCAGGGGAGGGGGGACGACAGGCTGGCATTTGCGACAGCCACAGCTGAGCGGGGGCAGGAGGATGGGGTCTTCCGCCGAGACCTTTTTCTGCCTGCTCCAACGTTTCCAAGTGCAGCGTGACCTTTTCCGTCTGCGTGTAACGGGTCAAGCTAGCTCCCTGCTGCCCTTTCTCTTGCTGGGTTGACCGTGCACCAGCTCTTTTATGTGTCTTTCCCAATCACGGGGCTGGGCTGAAGCCCGTTCGGGCTCGGCTCCTTGGGAGCCTTTGCCTCAAGGCCTACAGGGAAAAGCGTGCTGAGCCCCCGGCCCTCCCACCGTCACAGCCTGGACGCTGCCAGCGCACCGGGGCTGCTGCCTGGTTCTGTGTTAGGAGGCGGAGGCCGTGCGTTTCCAAAGCACGGACTGACCATCCCCTGCAGGACCAACCAGTGAGTGCAGATGCCCTTATCTTCACGGGGGAGAAAGCAAAACAGCAACACCTGCTTCCCAAACCTGTAATTATCTGCTAGAGGCTGGGAGGGATCAGCCAGGAGACGCCCTAGCTCTTGCCGATACAAAAAACTCCTTTTACCAGGTCCTGGGAAGGCTCTGCTTCGCGACGGCGTTGCTCTGATCTCCCTCCTTTTGCTCCGCACGCATACATTTCAACGTGACCCCCCCGCCCCGGCACCCGTGATCTCTGTTGCAGGGAATGGACAGGCTCGGGTCTGCCCCTGGCAAAACGCATGCATCCATTTAAGATCACAAGTGAAACTATGACTGAGTCAACGACCAGATCTGCCTCGTTCCCTGGCTTCGGGGAAACGGCTCGCAGATGTGCGCACTTCAGCGGGCGCGCGCGTGCACGCGCGCACACACACACACACACACGCACGCGATCTCCCCCACCCCAAGTTAGCCCCAGAAGCTGGCTATTTCCTCTCTGCCCTCGGGCTGTACTTACATTCTCCCAGTCTAGCTTCACCTGTCAGCAAGTCGGCTCGAAGCATACGGCAGGCAGGTCAGACTGGAGCGGGGAGAGCCCTCCTTGAATAAGCCACGCGAGGCAGATCAATCGGTTACGAAGCGCTGGGAGTTCTCCGCTCGCGCCGTCTCCCGTGCATTTTGCTTTCGCTCTCTCGCGGCAGCCAAAGAGAGAGAGAGAGAGAGAGGAAAAAAAACCAAGCCACAAAAACCCCCAAACCGGAGAGCTGGTCCTTTAAAAGCCTTGCAGCTCTGGCTGTTCGGAGCCATCGGCAGCCCCTGCCTTAGGGCGCTGAACGGGGTCGCACACGCAGGAGCCTCCTGACCCCGATGCGAGAAGTTGGTGGGGACGCATGCTCCGGGCTCGGCGCTCTTTCCTCCAGTCGAGCTGGCGAGCCAGCCGCGCGTCCCCTCCTCGGAGGTTTCCAGCTGTCTGGAGCGGGGTTTGTTAAGGTGGATCGAAGTCTCCCCAGTCCTTCGCCCCCTAGCTCCCCTCCCTGCTCAGCAGCGCGGGGCTCGGCGGGAGGAGAGTCTGTGCCGTTTCAGGAGGTGCTCCCCCACCAAGAATAAAACCGAACGAGGCGGGCGACAGAGCCCTGCAGCTTCGCTTCTGCCCGCGGAGGGACGGGAGGCGGGCTGGTGCGGTCGCTCTGCGGCGGAGCAGCGAACGAGCTCTAATCTTTTCCTCTGGCTGACCCAGAGGCTCATTTCGTCTGAATGTGACCTCTAGACAGAGCATTAATAACGAGCATGGCACTGACCCAAGCTGACAAGGGGTGCGGCCAACTTGGCACTCACTTCCTTTCTCTCTCTCACTTTCTGTCTCCCTCGCTCTCATCTGAATGTCAACAGCAGGGGGAGCGATCCAGGGAAACAAAGCTCGGCTTAACAGTTTCCTCCGCTCCGAACTGAATCAAAGGAGCTTTTCTTTCGGGAGGCGCAAGCCGGCGATCGCCAGACGCTGCGAGCCGGCCCGGCCTCGCGATCCTTTCCACTCGGCGAGGGTTGCGACCCGAAGGTCGCTCGCGTCTCGGCTGGGGCGAGGGTCTCGGGGAGAGCGACGCGGCGCCGGGGTCACGCCGGACCAACAAGTGGTTGGCCGGCATCGGGAGGACGCGAGGCGGGAGCCAGCGGGAGCGCTTGGCACGTGCGGCGAGCTTCTGCGGCGGGGAGCAGTCGGGGACCGGGGGCCTGGAGGTGGGGGCACGTAGGATCTGCCTCCTGGTAGGTATAAAACGAGGCCAGCGCGGCGGCGAGGCGGAGGCAGGAAGGAAGAGGAGCGCGGAGCCGAGAGGCGCTTTCGAGTGCAGTTGGCTCGTGCAGCCCTCGCGAGAGCGAAGGGGCAGCGCGGTGAGAAAGGGAGGCTTTAATCCCCACTCCCTCAGCTCGCAGGCTTTTCAGATGGTTTCTCCTCCTGCTCCCCGGAGCAGCTGCCCCCGCTCCACCCAGGTCTCGCCTCTTGGAAAGCGTGTGAGCGAGCCCATGAAACCCCGGGGTCCCTTAACAGGAGCTCAGATGGATTAACAGGCAGAGGTTGCAGTAAAAAAAAAGTGATCTCATCCCCAAAGCTGTACAGGAGCCCATGGCAGGCCCTGCTTCCATCCCCTCTCCCCTTTGCCGCTTCCTGGAGCCCATGGCCACCGTCCCGACGCTGGCCCGATCGTCAGCACGCCCAAGCACGCGGCGTCCAAGGGGACAGAGCGTTACTGGAAAAGGCTGGGCCTATGGCTGTGTAAGGCCAGCTGCCGTGCGCCGTACAAAGGTGTCAGAGTTTAGCCCGTCCTGTCTTGCACGACGCAAGCTGAAGCGCTTTGTGCTGATGAAGGGTGGTGCTCCCCAAGGCACGCGGCTGCACTTCAGGACAGCTTCGGTCTGCGCAGGGCTTGATAAAGCGTGCGTGGGAATCTGGCGCAGGAGTGGAGGGGGAGCCCGGAGGCACGGAGGAAGTTAGGGACTTATCCAAGGTCGTGGAGCGAGTGGGTGGCAAAGCCTGGAATAGCTCACACGTCTGGACTGCACGCCAAGGAAAGCTTCGGGGACTCGAGAGAACGCATGTAGAGACCTTGCGCCACGGCTGGTCTACAGCGCTCCTATGGACAGGCAGAACGGCTCGCTCTGCCTGTGACCTGTGCTGTCTGGTAACACTCGCTCTTCTTGGAAGAAACAGCTTGGGGAACCAGCCGGTTCCTGCAAGCTTTCTGCTCCAGCTAGAGCTCTCGCTTCCACGATGAGCATGCCTGCAAGGCGACCTACTGCTGCCAAGGAGACTTGCAACCAAGCTCCTTCCACAAGCACAAAGAGAAATCTCTTCGAGCTGCCTGGCGCTTGCTGGGAGAAGGATTGTCGTGCCAGGGGACCGGGCGAGCGTTCGCACCCCGATACGATCTCCCCAACGGGCACGGGGAGGCAAACCGCTCAGCCTTGGCATGGTGTGACGCAGATTCCCCACGCGACGATGAGGTTCACTTGGAAAGGCGAGCTCCTCGGTCGTCCATTTGCTTGGCTGTTTTTCTCCTGACGAGGATGTGCAGTGAACCGGGCTGTGTTGGTCTCTCCCGACAGAAGGCACCTTTGGGGACCCGGGTGTGCCAATGCTTTCTCATGGTTGATATTCACCTTGCAAGCCTTTCCCTGACCCGAAGTGGCTGCTTCGTTACATGAGCAGCAGCACATCAGGGAGGGAGTCACCCAGTCAGGCCAGCCATCATCCCGGTCCCTTGGCCATATCGGGCAGAGCACAAGGAGCCCCGTGACGGCTGTTTTCCATGCACGACACCCTCTGTCAAGAAAATGTAGACCTTTGTGCCCCTGAATTTTGAGCCTTTGCCTCCCCCCGCAACCCTTGGTGCATTTCAGCCTCTGAACCCACCGGTTTTCCCTTGCTGCCTGCCCGAGGGAAAGGTCGTCTCGGTCTCTGACCTTTCAGAGGAGACACGAATTCTGCCTCTTGCGTCCCTGCTCTGAAAAAAAGTCCTTTCCCTCCACCCCCGCCCTCCGCTTTGGGGAAACGCGAATTCTCATTTCAGGGATTGCAATGGAGGCAGCACGAAGCGGCTGCGGCAGCGTAACCCGGCTCGGTTTCTTCACCTGGCTGAGATACTATTCCTGCTACCTTATTGTTGGAGGTGGGGGAATAGTGTTGGAAATTAAACCGTAGGCTGGAAATTACAGCAATTACCAGCCCGCTCCCTGTGACAGGCCTTTTGTGTTTCACGTTCTGACACTCGCTAAACAAATCCCAGGGTTTCTGTGCCGCCTCGCCAAGAGGCGTGCCATGACAACCAGCCAACTGTGATACGGAGAGAGGGGCTCTGCGGGACGGGGAAGCCAACGGCCCTGGTTGGGTGGCACGACCCCGCGCGGGGTGCTGCACAAACTCCGCGTGCAGGGGAAAGCCTCAGCCAGCAGGAGACGAGGGGATGGCGGTCCAGGGCGCTGAGTCAACCCCTGCATGGGAGAGGACCCAGATTTTGGGATGCTCTGTGCTGGGGAGGAACATTGTGGCCTGGCTGGTAGTAAAACAGGCCAAATGCTTAGCCCTGGACCTGCCTCTGGACTGCAGGACGCGAGCTCAGACCTTTAGGCAGTGGTGAAAGGCTGGGCATTGAGGGGTCTCTCCGGACCCCATCGGGATGGGAGCTCATGCACAGAGGAGGCAGCTTCTGAAGGGTCCTGGGGTGAATGCAGCAGGCGAGCAAGCTCCCCATCCTCCGGCTAATGAATCTGCCCACGGCAGCACGTGCCGTCTGCAGCACCACAAACAAGCCAGCGTAGCTCCCGAAACGTGGGCGGCTGCTCCAGGAGGAGCTAGGACCAGGCTGTCTGGGAAACACGCCTTACGTGATGCTTCCCAGAGACGTGGTGTCCGAGGGATGAGTACTCCATGGCAGTTAGCCCAAATGCCCCCCCAGGAGGAACGAACTTGCTTCAGCGCCCGATTACTGCCCCAGGTACCTGGTGACGCAAGCTGTCCGTGCAGGGGATAGACCTGCCTCATTCAATTCGCCTCCAGCTCTTTGTGCTGCTTTCTATGCGAGACGCTTCACGCGAGC